>JABSTT010004055.1:0-12500 GCA_013339685.2 Hyalomma asiaticum | reverse complement strand
AGGCCCTCCCTACCGTGGTTATTTCGAGACCTTCCAATGTATAATTATTCCCATCTTGTTTTTTTTATTTTGTCGGAATCATTATTGATTGATTGATTGATTGATTGATTGATTGATTGATTGATTGATTGATTGATTGATTGATTGATTGATTGATTGATTGATTGATTGATTGATTGATTGATTGGCACGCGTTAGCGAGCCTCTAACGCATTAACATGTGCTGAAGGCTCCAATATATTGGAGTTTTTTTTTTTCGCTGTCGCTCCTATGCGAGCACAAGATCACTTTTATTTACTTCTGGCAAGAGCTGTTACCCGCATTCGTACTAAATGCGTAGACCTCTTCCGTGCCCACGAATCGGAAATTTGTCCCTCCTCCACGTATAATATGAACCCCGAAAAATTAAGAACAAGATAATCTGAATCATATGAACGCGTTGCAGGGGTGGTGGAAAAATGCAAAATGAGAGCACATGGTACAATAAATGTCCCTTCTCGAATAATACGTAAACGCAACACTGACTATCTAAAGTGAGGAAAATTCAGACTTTCTGAAAATTTAACGCGAAACACGCCACATTAAGTAATTAAGTAGGGCCACAAATAAATGCTCTGAATGCAAAGCTGATAAATATAAGCCTGATGAAAGAAGAATACTGCAAAAATTACCAATCGGTTTTGTTTTGTTTTGTTTTTTAGAATATACATGCGATATTATGTAGATCTATAAGGTCAACTGTTATCATGGGGCGTATTCCGGTAAAGGAAATTCACCGGCGACTAAGAATGAGTTGGTGTGCATAGAGTAAGCTTCCCTACTTGAGCCAATGTAGGCGACGGTGCGCGAAATCAAGTGTGCGTCCACTGCTGCAGCGTCATATGCTGCGTGCTACCCTGCTTAAGAGCTGGAATGCGTCAAGCCTCGATAAGGCCGTACAAACAGGGTTCGTTTCTCCGCGTGCTTTCTTGGCAGCTTCGTCGGCGAGGTTGTTGCCAGAGGTATCACAATGACTCTGCAGCCGCTGAAACATGATCTCGTGCCCTTTTTCGATCGCATGGTGATGCATTGTCGCATCTCCGATACAAGTTGCTCGTGAGGTCTGCGACGTAAGGCTGACAAAAGATACTGTAGGGCCTCCTTTGAGTCGCAAAATATTGCCGACCCATTAGCCGCTTGTTGGTTAATGTATTCGACGGCATATCTGGTAGCAACAAGTTCCGAACCGGTCGATGTTGTCACACGAGAAATGTTGAAGCTGCGGCTGATGCACCGTGATGGTAGGACCATTGCGCCAGTGGAACTAGTCTAAGTCGTAGAGCTATCCGTAGAGACGTGTATATGTGGTTAAAATAGAAAGTACGCAACCAATCTGGTTGCGTACTTTCTATTTTAACCAATCTGGACCTCCTTGCTACAGTGCCAATGTACTAAGCTCAGAGTTCTTTCTTATTCCAGGCTCCTTGCTACGGTGCCAATGTACTAAGCTCAGAGTTCTTTCTTATTCCAGGTACGGAAAGGAGCTCTTCGGGCTGGCTCAAGCACCACTAGGCTGAGGGAGAGCACGCCGGGGGTGTGAAACCCGATGGTAAACAGTCGCGATGAGTGTTTCAACCGCAGAGGAGAACGATGCTTGTGGTCGTCGTTCCGGTAAGAACACTAGACGGCTAGATTCCGCCCGTGAAATATGCCGAACGTGCGTCCATAGCGTATCGGTTGTGATGTATGTCGTGAGAGGATGATCTCGAGAGCCAACATCACTGTTCCCGCTGTTACAGCGCATCGCGAAAGGCCGATGTAAACACGTAGTACATCTGTTTGCACGATTTGAAGTGTTCGGAGATTTTATTTGGAAGTGGGAATGTGAAAATGCACAACGATAGCGTTTCACCAATACTATCATGTGAAGATGTAACATGCAGAATAAGAAACCAACTCTAGAAGGTAGGAACCACGCGACGTGGAACGGAAAATGATAAGCTTGAGATAACGAGATATGCACAGTGAGTCAAAGAACAAACAGGGGTAGCCAATGTCTTAGATGACATCGAGAAAACTATATACACCTGTACATTTAACGTAACACGATTGCCGTATAACCGGTGTTCAATTGTGTCAGTGGTGTGGGCACTACTGCAGGGTGGGAAGCAAGGCTAAGGACGCCAGAGACTAAGATTGGGCGACGACAGTTTCTTGAAACTAACTTTGCCAGAATTTCTTTCTTGAAAACAAAATAACTATCACAGGTCTGCTTCCTACAATGGCTCAGGATGATGATGACGATGAATGTACCGTAATTGACAGCAGAAAAATGTGAACTGAGCAATAAACAGCTTCATCAATTCACTCAGTATTTGTTCACGTCACCTACGTCCTAGAATTTTGTAAACGATATGGAGACGCAGTTATGAAATGTCCTCCTTGGAAAGAAACATGGAGACAGCCTTTCGTTCGCATGAATGACCTTTATTTCACAAAAGCTTTCCACCAAAGTCAGTGCTCGTCAGAGCACCAATAAAACCGGGTCCTACTTCTTGAACCAGTCAACAGCCACATTTATACAAAACTTAATGTGGGAACGCATAAATATAGTTAGTCACGCTTGTGTTTATCTTCGTCAGCTTGAAATCATTGCTTGCGAAGGAGTTAAATAAGCCCATTCTAGATCTTTTTTCTTCATCCGCTTGAAGTTCTCCCAAGACATTTCCAAACACTCTGTACACTCAGCGTTCTGAAAAGTGAGAACATAAACCACTTCTTTAATTTTGGACAGTTTATTTTTAATTCTCCTTGAATATAATTCGTCGTGTGCTTCATTCCACTTCCTAGTGTACCACTGCGTGTTCGCCTATACTATCAAATTTACAGAGGCGCTCTAAAATAAACTAGTAGAGTAAGGGTATGATTAAACCCGTTATTTATTCTGTTATTCACTTCCTCGTTTTCCTCGTCGTTACCAAGAGCAATTAGTAAACATAGACCGAGAAGTGCTTCTTTTCTTAATCCCAGAATAATTCTTTTAAAACGAGTATACACACGACAAAACATCACATTCGAACAACATATTGGTGGTTTGCAAATTATTAACCACTACTGAAATGAACCTCCTTCGCAACCTCTTTGAAACATCTTCTAAGAATGAAACTGAAAATTAGCATCCACCCGTGCGCAAGCAGCGGGAAAACGGATGGGGCGGAGATAGGTAGCACAAGACAAGCGCTAACTCTCAAGTGGTGATTTATTAGAATATTCAGGGCCCGTATTCACGAAAACAACTTACGACAAAAGAGCTCTTAAGAGAAAATTTCAGCCAATGCTGCTGCTGGACATATCATTAGAGACGCTTCCCGACCAATGGGAAAAAGAACTTACGAAAGAGAAGTTTTGTGAATTCGGCCCCAGATTATTTAAACATTCAGGACAAACATAACGACCATGCACAGAGGAACATGCCACGCCAGCGAGACCCTCCCAGTAAAATTGCAAGGCGGGCTTGTTGGTATGGCATTTTTTGATAAGTATGGTAGCACAAAGTAACAGGACACAAGGAGAACACGGAGCGCTGTGTGTGTGTTCTCCGTGTTCTCCTTGGGCCGAATTCACAAAACTTCTCTTTCGTAAGTGCTTTTTGCCATTGGCCAGCGGGCTTCGCTAATGATATGTCCAACATCAGGATTGGCTGAAATTTTCTCTTACGAACGTTTTTGTCGTAAGTTGTTTTTGTGAATACGGGCCCTTGTGTCCTGTTACTTTGTGCTACCATACTTATCAAAAAAGAGACCCGCCCATTTTTAGTGGGACTGATGATCAGGACGTGGACGATTGGCTGTCTACGTACGATAGAGTGAGCGCGCACAACAAGTGGAATGACGTCGACAAGCTCAGTTACGTCCTGTTTTACCTCTCCGGCGCAGCCAGTCTTTGGTTTCGGAACCACGAATCCGACTGTTCCACCTGGGCACAATTTAGAACAAGGTTTCAAGAAGTCTTCGGTCGTCCTGCCGTGCGCAAGCTTAAGGCCGAACAACAGTTTCGCGTTCGCGATCAACAAAAGGGCGAAAATTTCACCAGCTGCATTGAGGATGTAGTGGACCTATGCCGGCGCATTAATCCATCCGCGACAAAAGAGCAAGCCACGCAGACATACTGCTGATTAGGTTTACTTCCTTTTCATTAAACAAACTGGTGATTGGATGACACATGACTCTCCTTCTTTATTAATGTAGAATGATTTCACTAGTTCTTTTCATTGTGTGTGAAGAGCACCTTCGTATCACTGAACAGGGGCGTTCACCCACACGTGGGGCAGTGCGCAACAACTGTACTGTGCAGAATTCCGTATCCTGTAGCAAAGTGTACGTAACGCATGCAGACGGGGCGATGGGCTAAAAGAACACTCTGGATCTATGAAGAACAGCCCGTATGCCAATCTGCCTTCGCACTGCCACACATGTGGGCGCACGCCTTTGCTTGGTGATACGAAGGTGCTCTTCGCGCACTGTGATTGGACGATAAGAGAACTCGTGGAAGCATTCTACATTAATTAAAAAAAAAAGGAGAGTTGTGCGTCAGTCAATCATCGGTTTCTTTACGAGAAAAAGAAGTAAACCTAACGAGCTTCATGTTTGTTTGGCTTGCTATTTTTTCGCGCCCATGTTCCCCTGCGCATGTTCGTTATGGTTGTCCTGAAAGTTTAAATAATCTGTATATTCTAATAAAATCGCCAGTTGAGAGTCAGCGCTTGTCCTGTATTACCTATCTCCGGCCCGTTCGTTTGCGCGCCGTTTTCTTTCCCATAATGGAACAATAAATATTGCATTAGTGGTAGATGCGTGCTTAGCTCCCGACACGACAAAGTCCCTTTCTTAATGTAGTTCTTCAGCAACCTGCTTCACACCTCAAGCATGTCTTGAATAGTATCTCCGCACACCATGGCATGTCCTATGTTACCTGCATTCGTGTGCGCCTAAAAAAGGATGTAGACATCATAAAACGGATTCCTAAAACTCTAAATGTGAACACAGCAGGGCACTCGTTTCCTAATATACATATGTTTTCAAGAACTCTAGGTCGTCAGTCATTGGTGTTGCAATAGGAGAGCGGTTACTGTTTCTTTATGTAGATTTACTACGCACAGAGACGTGCGTACATGTATGCATAGGCGTATAGGAATACCCTCCTGAGACGTGCCGCCACCATTAATTAGTTCGTGTGAGTGAAAAGAAAAATGAGAAAGTAGACGGAGATTATCGCAGAACAGCAAGCTTAAAATTACGTCCGTTATAATCAAATTCACATCAAGGGACGGATAAGCCTTTCAGGTAGTGTACCTTTGCAAATTAAAGTCAAATCCGCCTGAGCCTTGGCTAATCCCCCCCCCCCCCCCCCCCCAAGTGGGTAGATGCCAAATGTGAAGGATTATCATCATCATCATTCAAAAGACAAGGAGGGACCCCTTGCCTCAACCCCAAACGAAACAAAAAAAAAACCCTCTCATTCGCGCCCTAAAAATACGGTTCAAACTTAGCTATGACCCTGCAATCAATCACACATTGTAGCACAGCTCTGCGGTTGACACAGCTATAGAGCTTCCCTTAGCGTTGACTGGGAGCCATAATTGCAATTCCAAATGTCATATGCCATGCACGAAGCTGTGTCACGTGGCTAATGTGAAATTTTGCCGTAATAAGGTCATTTTAGAACGCAGGTTAGAACCGGACGGATACATTCATGAATGCATATTTCCAGATACTCATCGCGAACAAAGAGGCAAACGCAGCATATCGTGAGCAGACACGTCGTCCTTGCCGCCTCCAGAATGACTACCAAAACCGGTCATGCAGCACTCACCGGACTGTTGACCGCTCTTGTTTTCCAGTACAACACCTGCTACACTTGCTCCTGTAAAAACGCACGAAACGGTGAAGGTATCAGCAGTACACTTGCAATGTACTACCGTGAGCAATATCAGAGGGAGCACAAGAACGAGGGGCAAACAGATTGAAAGGCAAGTATCGGTGGTACGTTCTCATTATATTTAAGATAACCTTTGTGAATGTTTTGTATAGTGCTGAGAGTAGACTTATCATCCTGTAGTTCTTCGGGTCATTTACATCTCCCTTCTTGTGTGAAAGTAGAATGTTGGCATTTTTCCAACTTACTGGTACACTTGAAGCTTTGAGGCATTCTGTGTATACAGTGTCGCGAACTTTCTAGTTAGGAAGTCTCCTCCATCTTTGATTAGGTCGGCGGTTATACCGTCTTCTCCAGCTGCTTTCCCACGGGACATGCCTTGAATTGCTTTCCTAACCTCGTCTGCAGTGACGCATGGAACTTCTCTGTCCTGATCGGCGTTTATTACACTCCCGGTGGGTTGTCTCGTGTTTGTGCTGTAGAGTTCCGAATAGAAGTCCTCGGCCACCTTGGCTATATCATTGAAGTTAGTAACGATGTTGCCCTGCCTGTCTTTCACTGCATGCATTACGTTCTTTCCCGCACAAAGCTTCCTTTTAGTTGTTTTGATGCTGACTGCTTTTCTGACGGCTGCTTCTACTTCTTTCACGTTGTGGTTGCGTATGTCACTGACTCTACTTTTGGTGATGAGCTTAGACAGCTCGGCGAATTCTATCTTATCTCTTGAGTTAGTTATTCTCATCCGTTGGTGTTGTTTCATTTAAATTTTTAGTATTTTGCTAGAGCTTATTCACATCTTATCTCAGTGCTTTGCCTCCTACTTCGTTAGCGGCTTCGGTGATCACCCTCGTGAGGTTTTCGTTCATCTTCTCTATGTCCTCATTTTCTTCCTGTCCTAGAGCCTCACACTTGTTCTTAAGTGCAAATCTAAATTCTTCTGTTTTTGCCCTGACGGCATCGAGGTTGGCCTGTTTCCGTACGAATAACTTTGTTCTTGTCCTCTTAAAATTGAGAGTTATCTTTGCCCTTACTAGAATGGGCGCAAAAAAAAAAAAGCAAAGTAGTAGCGCTGCGCAGCCTTCAGCAACGCGGGCGACAAAAACATAAACGTTTAACGTATCTACATCTATCTATTCTGAAGGGCAGTAAGGGTATGAGGTTCCATAACCACGATATGGATGTACACTCACCAGCGCTTCCGAGTGACCCTGCAGCCCCTGCTCCAGTTGCAAGGGCTCGGCCTGCACCAACTGAAAACATATATATAAGGACACAGTAACCGCCTGCTCGCCTTTTGATAGTTCCACAGCATGAAAGCTGTTGACACGGTATGCACAGGAGTAGTGAAAGCGCTCTATCTCTGTCTGTCCCTTTTTCCCTTAACCCTGTGAAGTCAAGAAACTAGTGTGCGCCCTGGGGCGAGATCGGAGATTGCTTTTTGCGAACGCGGGCCGTTCTGTTCGCTTTTCACTGCATGTCATTGGCAGCGGTCATGCTTGCCCCGTAAGTAGCGGGGCGCGGCCACGTTTTGCGTGACTAGGTTTTCTCTGCACGTCACGCATTCACGCTCACGAAAAAAAAAAGCTCTTCCGGCTCATAAAACAATCTTATTCATTTGAAGTCGAAAAACATTTAGGTTTGTATTGTATCCATTCAAGGAAGACACCAAAATCTGCTCGTCACATTTTTGGGGTGTATGCCGCTTGTCTATTGGTTGCTGTCACCCTCCCCTTCTCGCATATTTTATGGCTCACCCTATCATAAAACTGCACTCGCTCAAACAAAGGAGGGCGACCAATCCTGGAAGCCCGCGCTGCACTCAGTCGCGCAAATCCACAGCGCGCACAACGAGATCCGTGCCCCCACTTCATGACGTTGCAGCAAGCGAACGTGATGTGTTCCCAACAGATCTGCCCATGGTAGTCGTAAGGAACGTGTAAGTGGGTCAAGTGCGACGCTACATTAAATTACAGTCAGTCACCCTCAACGAAGCAAGATACTTCCTTTTGTAAAAAATCGCAGTTGTCGGAATTCAATTTGCAGTTGTCGGAATTCAAATAATAATTCTAGCTGTACTCACCTCCATGTCCATGCCCATGTGGTTTTGGCGCTTTTGGATGTCTTGCTCCATGACCTGGAATATAAAGAATATATGTGTTATGTAAACGCTAAGCCCGGGACACGAAACCGCGCACGTAGAAAGCATCGCTCACTCGATGGATAATAACGCAGACACATTGGCTGTTTACAAACATGCCCCATGAACAGGTTCCATCTTTTCTGTCGGACGGTGCGGCCCCATTTTCGATAGTGTGGGAATGCAAAAACGAATGTGGAAGTTTGCGTCATGTCGCACAAAGCTTGGGGCACATCGAAGCTAGACGATCCACATTCTAGCAATCATGCGAAAGTATGGTCAACCGAAATTCAGCATAGATCAAGCACCAATTATTTCACGAATATTCGCGAGTTTCATCGATTATCTATCGATTAACGATTAGCTATCTATCGGCTATAACATAGTATCGACGTGCTCCGGGTCTAAGATGGGCATCACTTCATTGCCTGTATTTGGAGAAACGGGCTCTTCGACCAAGCTCATTGTTAGCAGTTTTTCTTGATTTTACTGCTGATGATGAAATCGAGCTTGCAATATTTTGAGCCACATGTGCCAGGAAGCAAAGCAGTGAGACCTTTGTTGCCACGACAACCACGTCTCCAGCTCCTTTTTCACTCGCACCTTGTCAACGTATAGCGGCTCATCCGTGCGGACAGCCGTCTCTATGGCAACGACCGAATCAGAATACGTAGCTTCCCCTTTCCGGTTCACGCCTGATCACGGGACTGGCCCATTACGGTCCTCGGGAAGGCTGATTGATTCCTCGGGTTTTACGTCCCAAAGCCCACGATATTATTTTGATAGAAGCCGTAGTGGAGGGCTCCGGAAATTTAGACCACGTGGGGTTCTTTAACGTTCCGTGACATCGCACAGTACACGGGCCTCAACATTTAGCCTTCATCGAAGTGCAGCCGCCGCGGTCGGGATTCGATCCCGCGACCTCGGGAAGGCGTCAGTCATGTTAGGCGCCACAGAAAGCGCGTGCTTTTCCCCGCACACGCGCAATGTAAGGCGTGCAGGGCACGCGATACCATCAATGTGATGGTTATGATGAAAATTACTTTTGAATGGCCGAGGATGTCTGAAGTGGCACTCACCCGCAGACCGCGCCGACCTTCTGAACCCTTTGGCTGCTCTGGGTATACGGACTGAAAAAAAAATAATAATAAAGGTGTTGCTGTTAACGATAATTAAATAATTCTAATACTGTCAACCCCTGACAGAACTGTAGCAGGATTAGCATTTTCAAAAAAGAAACGTGAATAGCTCACATGAGCACAAAGACTTGCTACATGTACAAAAGCCAGTTGAATGCGTGTGCTCTATTTAAGACAGAGAGATGATTAAATATAGACGTACGCGTTATTCTGAACTGGGAAAATAAATTCAGGATTAGAGTACAGCGATTATTCAATATTACAACACGCATTCATAAAGTAAGGAAAAAATTCTGTTAAATGCGTAATTCTGAGCTAATGTGGACGTGCATACTGGGTGACAGATGGCACTTCCTCTTGCATCGTCATCATAAATTAAACTCATCTATTGAAAACTGTTGTGTCTCAAGCCAGTGGAGGCTGGATTTGACCTATTTATACATACTACATTTGCTTTACATATTACACAGATGGCTTTTGGTGAATTTCTCCAAGTGGTCAGTGCTGCTAGTTAAAGCTAGTTATGCGAACTTGCATTTAGGTATGGGTGCTACACTTTGAGACACGTGTGATGGTCTCCAACGGTACTAGCTTGGCTGCGTGCGCTGGTGAGCGACAGGTGATGCTGATTCACCTTCCGACTACGGCCCTATTCCGGCAGTGCAAGAGCTCTCGTCGTTCTGAGCCTTGTGTTCACATTAAGCAACCCAGCAGCAGAGCTCTTCACAAAAGCGACCTTCACGACCCACAACTAAGCTTCGTTATTATACAAACTTCGATATTATCAAGCTCGCCCACAATAACCAACCTTGCTAAAATTTTATGGTAACCTAACAACTCAGAACAAAGTCTGTCACGAGAAGCCAAAGGAAATATAGAAGGCAGATCCACCTAAGTGTGAAATCTGCTGAAACTGGAAAAGCGGAGCACTGGTTCTCCCGTGTATTCCTTGTAGTTATCTGTGATTTTTTTTTACCATTACGACACAATCCTTCTTTCCTTTCCTTCCTTCCTTCCTTCCTTCTTTCTTTCTTTCTTTGACTTCGCATAATCACTGTTATGTGCCATTGGGCTGTGCTCAAGAGGGGTTCGAGTGCAGCAGTGGGCAATGGGTCAAGGATAAGGCAGCCGTCCACCATGCTTTATACAGTTCTTTCTTTCTTTCTTTCTTTCTTTCTTTCTTTCTTTCTTTCTTTCTTTCTTTCTTTCTTTCTTTCTTTCTTGGACTTCGCATAATCACTGTCTTATGCCATTGGGCTGTCCTCAAGATGGGTTCGAGTGCAGCAGTGTATAGTGGGTCAAGGATAAGGCAACGGTCCACCATGCTTCATGCAGTTCTTTCTTTTCTTTCTTTCTTTCTTTCTTTCTTTCTTCTTTCTTCTTTCTTTCTTTCTTTCTTGGACTTCGCGTAATCCCTGTCATGTGCCATTAGGCTGTGCTCAATTAGGGTTTCAGTGCAGCAGCGGGTAGTGGGTCAAGGATAAGGCAATGGTCCATAATGCTTCATGCATTTCTTTCTTTCTATCCTCCTTTATTTCTTTCTTTAGTTCTTTTCTTCTTCCTTCCTTTCTTTCTCTGTCTTCTCACAATCGCTATTACGTAGCAGTGCGTTGAGTGCAAGAGTGGGTCGAGAGCGACAATGGTTAGTGCGTCGGTGGAAAAGGAACGCTCTTCACGGATCGTTACGTATTATGGCTGCGGCGGACATTCACTAAATAGCTGTGTTGTTAATCTCTTTCGTTACCGCGGGAAAATCGGCGAATTTTCGTACGCTTTCGTAACTATTTTCTTGTTATAGGTCATGTAATAGTTATGGGGTAATGACATATATATCAATAGAAAGATAATTACATGCACTTTCGAAAAGTGTAAGTTTCAAAAACTGAAATTGGAAAGTGATGTGCAAGAAAGAAATCTTAAAAGACAACATTTGTGCGAAACCGCGTAGAACATTTGTGATGGTGTGCTCATTACAAAAAAAAGAAGTAAGACTGAAAAATATTCAGAACTATACGAATTGTTTGCGTAGCAGTTGCCTACATTAGAGGAACGTTCCAATCTCCTAGTGCAAAAAAAGAAACTGTACTTGTTGCACTCTTCTTTTTTCTTCCTGCTCTGTAGAAACTGCATTGTTAGACCAAGTGGCAAAGTTTTATCCATCTATTGTACAAGTTCCCCATACAGAGAAACAAACCAAATATAAGTGAAAAGAGGAAAAAATATTGGCTTTGAACAATAGATACACGGACAAATTTAGCTCCATTGTTGCTAAGAAAAAAATATCTTCACTGCAAAAATATAAAGGGTGATGACGGTCCGCACGAACCATCGCACAAACCTTCGTCGTGTGAACTAAAATCCGATAATCCGGGATCATCCTCTGAGTCACCGCTGCTGTAAACAACCAAATCCTTGCTTCCAGTCGCAACATCATCGCCAAAAATACGTCGTGCGTACGAGGGTCCCACGACACCTTCCCGCGACCGGGTCGTCTGCCATCTTCGCAAACAAACTGAGCGAACGGCGCACCTTGAAACGCCGTTAAAAATCGCCGCCGCAGAGGAAGAGTACAAACTATAAGTCTGTTTCAGGAGTTCCGTGCAGCACTGGGGAAGCTACAAGTTTCTTCTGCCAATCAGGAGGACAAGCACGTGTTAAACGTATCCCTCCGCACCATGGCATCTGCCAATCGCGAACCGTGCAGTGACAGCAGCAGCCTTGGAAAGGGGAGGAGGAGGACGGAGTGAGGTCCCTATTGGCAGGAATGGCTCGCAGGTGCGTGCCCGAACAATGACATTTCGTCTCGCCTCGGAAGAATTCGGCGCTGATGGCCTGGTGGCCTTGGCTTTGCTGCACGGAACTCCTGAAACAGGCTACACACAGATGATGAGAGATCACTGCCTGGAGACTACGATATATGGGGCAGCAAAAGTCCATGGGAGCACCGTATTTTTAAAATTGCTCATGTCGCATTCGGGTCACCGGAGATCCGAGGGTCTACGGACACGGCAACGAATTAAACGTTGCACTGAACTTTCCCGCTGCGCGAATCTGCGCCTCAAAACATGTTTGTGCTCTCTGGGCACCGATACCGAAAGCAAGTTTTGCTAAGGCATCACAAAAACAAACGATCACAATGCTGGTACATCTATACTGTATCGCAGCTCAGCCTTGTATTTGAGCCTTGTATTGCCAAGGCTTTCCTGCTCTTTATAAGATTAAGGCTGTCCATTTGATTTTCGACATGTTTTGTGTGGCAATCCTGAAGCACCAAATAGCTGTCGAAGAAGCGGTCTATTCCAACGACGCAA
>JABSTT010004054.1:0-24357 GCA_013339685.2 Hyalomma asiaticum | reverse complement strand
TTTGTGTGCATGGAATTAATGATAAATCTAGTGTGGTTGGAAGTAACGCAAAAGTTTATGTCGTTTTCCTGCATGGAACGAAAGGGTCGCTTCCACAGTGGAAGGATTCTAACGTCCAGGCGCACGGTTATTTTATTTCTATAAAGAGTTGTGACCACCATTACGGCATATATTTCCCCTTATTAATTGGTGCATTAATGGTTTTATTCTGATGATTAAGACACATTGAAATTCTCGCGGCTATGCTGTAAGCGTCATCCTTATTAGTTCTATAGTTTAGTGACGTAATTGTCACAGCAAATGCAGCAATCAAATACGTAAGCACGGAACCCGCTATTGGGCTTTCACACAGTAGAGAAGGCAATTACTCAGAGTCTATAAAGTAACAGCATAATATATTGCAGTTTTACCAAAAACAATAAGGAATTACAAGGAAGTTAATATATTACTCATCCGAAGGTATGAACAGACCGCCTAAGAACGATGTAGAACAAGGAATGTCGCTGGAGCCAACGTTTCAACATGTCGACTTGTCTTCGTCAGGACGGCAACTGTTGTCCTGTCTGCCACTTATATTGGTCTCGCTAACACCTGTCACCCAACTTCCCTCCCCCCTCCCTCCTTTTTTTCTTTCCTTTTTCTTTTGTTCGCGCTTACCCTCTCCTCCTCTCCTTATGAGGACAGGGGAGGGTGTACCAAAGCGTACAGAACCGAACGTTCTAGAAGGCAGTTGCCATGCTGACGAAGACAAGTCCTCTTGTAGAAACGTTGGTTCCAGTGTGAAATTCCCCGTTTACATCGTTTTTAGCGATCTGCTTACCAATTTATGCCTCCATATTCCCTGAGCTTCTTTTATAGTTTGGATTCATCCCAAGTGAGGTTCTAAGCGATATTGGGCTGGTGTAAAGCTGGAAAGAATAATCATTCAGTTAACATCCTTATAGCGTCGCGTGTGCACAGGGACATAGGAACAGATACCTAGAATAATTCCTTAATTTAAACAGTTTCCTTTGAATGGAATCCTTCAGTTAGCGACAGCAAGCTATCATCAGACTGTGCACAAAGTCGCCACCGCGCGCGTAGCAACGCTAACCCTATTTTTTCATCGTGTGTCTTATTTCAATATACTTAGCTTCCATGATAACCCAAGGATACTCTCGTCCTAGTCCCTTAAAGCGACGTATCTTCTCGCTCCAACTCTCATAATTCTGACTGTTCTTACCTCGGCTTATCGCATAACACGCAATCTTCAACTTCTCTTTAGCACGTAAGGTTCCGTAGTTTAATACAGACGCTGTCGTTCTCCTGTCGGATAGTTTCTCACACAAATATACTTTTGATGGATTGATTTCTGGGGTTTAACATCCTAAAACCACGCTATGATTATGAGAGACGCCGTAGTGGAGGGCTGCGGAAATTTCGACCACCTGGGGATCTTAAACGGGCACTGACAACGCACTGTGCACAGGCCTCAACATTCGCCCTCCATCGAAATGCAGGCAGCCGCCGCCGGGATTGATCGCGCGACCGAGTGCCATAGCCACTAGACCAACCGTGGCGAGGCACAAGAGCTGACTGCTTTTAGCCCTCGTTTTCAAGAGTTTGCTTCTGCGTCCTCAACTCTTCTTTCTTCTCTGTTCCCTTCGCTATATTTTCACGTCAGTACTCAGCATACGGCGCAAGGAAGCAGCCTTTTCCTCACTCAAAGAGTGTTCGCCTCAAAAGTTTTCTCGCAGGCTGACGTCATCGAGCCTCCGAACTGCTTTTGCTATGAGCTCGTTAGACTTGTGCTTGTGCTATTCCTCTATGCGTGCCTGATATAACTTACGTCCAAAAACACACAGGCTGTGCTCAGATTACCCACATTTAAGAACTGTGCACGAGAGTTGTTGCGTTAATCCTCGCCTCACTTTCAGTTTTTACTTTGTTTTATTCTCGCATACACTGAAACTGTCGTGAGTTTTCACAGATTCATCAGCGTGCGATAGTTAAGGCAACACCGCCAAAATAGCTGCGTGAGCCACCGCCCTCTTACCCCTCTCACCTTTCTGCAGTCAAGCATTCATCTCGTTAATGCTGTATCTAGGGCTCGAACACCCCACCACCTCCGTTCCAGCGTTATACAATAAGCAAGCACTTTCGCTTATTGTCATTGTTTCTTACACGCCCAAAAGTACAGAGATAAAATATTTACACATTCATAAAATTTGGACCACATAACTTCGAGAACAATGCATTCTGTCTCTTAGATGAAAAGTAATAACTTGTCATCGACTGCAGTTGCTAAAATAGTGGTAATACCTAATAATCGGTTCACGCTGCTAAGAGGCAGTTCCGCTGTGCCATGAATGCATATGAGAAGCACCTCATTTCATATGATTTCTTGGCAGTGAAAGAAATAAAACAGGCCTCAACTCCGGTCGTGCCCACTCTTATCTACATAGTGAGAACAGAGACGCAATAGCGCATGCAGTGATTTTTTATCAAAGTAATTTTTTAACGATCACGATTTACAGCTGCTGTTTTTTCTTATACTTTTCAGTATGTTATTTCTCAGGAAAGGTGAATAAATGGCAGAAGACACAACATAACCTGCAAAATACACGTACACACCGTGAAGCTTCATTTCGAGGCGTTACGAAGATATTCTTGCTCATTGGGGAGAAATTTCGCGCTACGTTTACTTTTACTCCGTGATGTTTCGCTTAAGTCCCATGGAGGCGAAGGCCCAAACGCACTCTTGAACACGACCAGACCTACAAGGCCTCACGTGGGCAATCGGTCTTTCTGAGTCATTTGTTGCAGCTATCCATGGCTTCCCCTGGGAAGCCCATGAGGAAACGTCATGTCGGCTCGCAACATGTAGGCAATCTTTAAAATAGATCTCTTGCGAGAGGACATCTTTAGTGGCTTGTCCCTTGTCTTGAAGTGGCTCGCGCCACCGGAGCTACTCGCCATGTCCACCATGGAGCAGCCAGAATCGTGCTTGCGCATGCGCAATCCGGCTCCCTCCCTTTTACTTTCCTAGTCCTACGCGAATATGAAGAAAAACAAGAAGAAAGAAAGCAGTTCTGCCTGTTTCCTTTACGTGAGACATGGCGCTACAAAAAGCATCGCCTTCAGTATTACGGGAAGCACACGACCCATCAATGGCAACGCTGCATGATATCAGTTAATCGAAAATACTTAAGTGTTGCGCGCAAAAACCACGCGTCTAGAAAGCCGAATAACGTGTGAAGGTCGTGGTTTCTTAATGTGAAAAACGAAGAGGCAGTTGGCGAGTAATAAAAACCGAAGTTAGAGTCGGAAAGTAAAGCGCTGTTTCTTTTAGGCACCTCCAAGAAACATTCAACAATCCGAAGTGAACATATTTTTCTACTTCTCGAAAATAAGCAAAGCCATAAAACTACGGACGAACTACGCTGATATCGAAAAGAGAGGCGGTAGATGCGGCTGAATCGAATGCCATTTCTGTGTACCCTGAATCCCAGCACGACTATATTGGAACTTGGTGGGCACCAGCGAGTCAATGCGTTACTCTTGTAAAAGGGCACGCTTTGCTTTTTGTACGCGTGTTGTGCGTGCGTGCGTGCATGAGCGCACGTGCGCGTGTGCGTGTGGTTGAGTTAAAACTGAATCATTCCATGTCGCTAGCATTCGTCAAGCACTATTTACACAGGGCCGCGTGCTGCTGGTAGTAGCACGCGGCCCATTCTGTTTAACATGTAAATGCTGCAAATAAATTTCGTTATTCTTCCTTTAAGTGAGCAAGCAGTGGTCTACGTCGCACAGGAGTGATATTTACTTACCAAAGTTTTTCTCACTGCCTGGTCGAAATCTATTTATTTGCTGTTGCGCGTCTGTGTCCTTTCTCTATTTATGATGCACGGAAGCGACAGAAATATGCGACCGATTTTTATCTTTCCAATTTGTTTGGAAATGTCATTTGGTTTTGTGTTTTTAATTCATTCTTTACACGTTCCTTTAGATAGTTTGGAAAAATGAAAAACGCTTTTCGCTGGAATCTGAATAAAAAAACTAACGAAGTCTTTTATTTGCCGCTCTTCAAAGCTGCAGTGAGAAATGTCACCTCTGCAACGCGTTCGAGAAAGCGTGACGTTCTACAAACGAAGTTTAAGTAAACGAAATGCACAGAGTGGGAGGAAATGTTCTTTCTGGTCAGAGTTTCTAAACATTCCATTCCTTCGTGAGTTTTCTCGCTTCTCAGTTTAGAAAATGTGGGTTCGAATGAATATGAACAAGTTCATGAGAATCTAACAGTTACTCACTCGTCGAAGCACGAAATATGTTTTACTCGGAGCACGAACTGCGCCCACATCCGGTGCAATGTAGAGCGCGTCTCTTATGCGGGCGTTCCTGGTTTAGCTTCGTGAATCAGCCCTCACCGTGATCGAGCGAAAGAGCACAGTGCGAGATCCCCTGGACCAGGCGCCTCCAGCCATTCGACGGGCTCCTTTGTCGAGCCTCGTCCGTATGAGCAATGATGGTATATTTCCATGCTTTTAATAAAACTCACTGGCTCTTGCCCAATCGCCGAGAGTAGAGGTGCGTCACAAGATTGGTTTTGTATTCTACTCTCCCGTGGAGGTACGAGCGAGTTTTCTTAGAAACTTGCATGACTCAGGAGAACAATAGGAGTTATTGCTGCAGAAACAGAAGCTCCCCTGTCCTTTCTCAACGATTAACGAGGCATACGGATTCATAAGCGGAGCACATGGCGGTAATTATGAGGGAATATGGGAAAAATTGGGGGACCCTTAAGCTTCGCCTTTAAGAGATGAACGCGATAGCGAAATCCGGCCCCTAGTGTGCACTTCAACCACTCAGTGCATACTTATTAATGTGTGTTGTTACACACACATACACATGCGCACAGGCACACACGCGCGCGCGCGACATATCTATAGTAATGGTAGAGGTTTTCAATCTATTTAACAGCCCTTTTATATCAACTTCATGAAGATATTGTACAGTGATGTAGACACATGGTCCTGTATTATGAACTGCGCGTAGGCGTGACACTTTTATTCGTAAATGGTCACATTCTGTCGTCCTTCTTGCGTTAACTATCTGGCAGCTGTTCAATGTGTTCTTCTGGAGACCTCTTCCGGCCAACCGCAACAAGCATCGCCTTATTGTCGGTGAAATGGCAAACAGCACGCTGTCTAATAATATTTGCTGGTTGCTTGATATGATATGTTCCCTGTCCTAGAACAGCGGAACCACATAGGCTCTGCTGTAGTCACATGGCCTCCGAGGTGGCGGGTGCGCCCGCGGTCTCGGAGGCCATGGTAGTCGAGACATGTCTTTCACAATGTCTCACAGATGGCAGCACATTATCTAATATTTCCTCCGACAAATCGCCGAATGAGCCTACAAATCGCCGAATGGGCTCGTTTTCGTCGTGACACTTGCCGAAGAAAATGCGTTAAGGAGGCTCCTTCCACTACATGACATTTATGTAGTGTTTTTTTCCTAAGCAGTTGCACGTAGAGACTTTTGATCCTGTTCCAGGCTGGCTTTCGCTTTTGGACGCTTGTGTCTGTTTACCTCACTTCTGAGGAGTCTATGAGCTTAAAAGTGCAAAGGTGTGTTTTTTGTGCTAGACTATTATTAATATGTGTGCACCTGTACAGTACAGTTTAAACGCATTTACAGAAATATTTCCATGCAATAAAGACAAAAAATAGCATCATGGCTTGGTGGTAGGACACCTGCTTGCCACGCAAACGGCCCGGGTTCGATCCTCAGTGGGACCGAAATTTTTATTCTGCATTTTATTTGCATCTCTCTCGATTTTTCGGTCACGGACGATTTTTCGCTCACAAGTGACGCCGACACCGATGGCGGAATTTCTGCGAAACGAGCTCTCTAACGCTATCGCCTTAATATGGCATAATACGTGCGCGATGGTTTTCTTGCTGTCACAGCGGTCACAGGCAGCAGTCTCCAATTCTGATGCGGCCGGCAAGCCTCTCTCTAAAGGATGCTCCAAGCCACAGGGCCAGTCTTGAATAAGGAAAATACAGAAGGAATTTGAACTTGGAGTAAGGTGTCGAGGCAGTGAAGGCGTGTATGTAGAGAACCACGCTTCTTCCACATCACTTGTGCGACAGCAAAAGCCAGCAAACGAATCTGTCACTGCGTGTGTTTTTGACAACAGGACGGCTTTCCTTTACGCCATTCTTGTAGGTATTCCGTGGTCCTTCGGTCCACCCCAGCAAAGGCCTCCATCCTCAACCGGACTCTGTGGCGGGCCTTTTTTGTTAGCCGACTGACCTCTCGGCCAGGATCCTGCCCCATGGTGTAGTGGGCTTAGCATGCACTGCAAGATTGTCTTTGAATCAGTAAACAGGATATCTTTTAGTGGTTTATCTTGTTCAGTCTTGGGAATGCAGTGTGGAGTGTGGGAAGCTCTGCGGTAGTCCATGTCGTCCCGTAAGATATCTTAAACTGAACATTGCCCCCTTATGCGGAGAAGACCACAGCTTCTGCAGATCATCGCGAAGCTATGGAGCCATCAGTAAAAAAATGGAACGGTGTCAGATTCTATACACCCACGCCGCGAAACCAGGCACCTACACAGTTACGGCGCGGTTCGCGACTCAATCCCTGGCCTGCGCCCTTCGTGAGTTTAGCATATATCGTTCAGAGAGACGATATAAGCCAGCGCATTCCAGTAGATATGGGTAGAACGCCACGACCCGATCGGAGTTGTAGCTTTTCTAACCAAGCGGGAGTGAACTAACTTCCCACTTTGCGGCCCTATCGCGCCAACGAGTTACGCTCGCCGACTAGGGCCACCGCCCCACCGGCGATGGGTCTCCACACTGGGCAAGGGTACATGCCACAAACCCAGAGACGAGGTCCACCGTCTACCCACCTCGTGAACCGATTCGCGCTAGACGCCTCGGCCACGGGGCAGGTGCTTATTACTGGGCTACACAAGCTTGTATTCGGGCTCCTTCGAGTTTCAGGGTTTGATGACTGACCATTGAAGTGGTTGGGATAAAAGTCGGCGTCATGCTTAATAAGGATTTCAACCACCTTGAGCTCGAGATCGAGTTCCGTAATGGCTGCGTGATCAAGTGTACAATATTAAATAACAGAAAACTGGCTGATCCCTCTGTCAAATGAATCGGTATAACACGGACGTGAATCTCTCTTCGCATAAGCAGTTAAATGTTTATTGTTACATCAAGGTGAACTTGCACATTGCTATGGGCGTTTCGCTGGTACGGCACCGTTTGACGTGGATGAAACCCCGTTCACACATCGCCTCCATAACATCAAGGGCCCTTTGTGGCAAGCGAAGGAGTTTACCTAATAACTGGGCACAGTCTATAGTAAATGCCGCGCGCAAAAGGTATCAGTCATATTTACTTGCGTCACATTGACCCGTCAACATCGTTGGCATGCTCTGGCGCCTAACGTAGCAGTTTTCTTGTTTCCATCACGCTCGAAGAGCGGTCTGCGGAGAAACGCCACCCACGAAGTAAGGTGACCGGTGCCCTACGACTGCGCTATCCGCACATGTACGCTGCAAGCTTTACGAACGCGGCTATGCGCGCGGCTCTGCCCACGTTCATCGAGGCAAACTTTGGAACGCGCCTGGAGTGGTGCCGCCATCCAGGAAAGACGAAGTAAAGGTGCAGTGATTCACTTTGCCTTTCCAGGATGGCAGAACCGTTCCAGGCAATGCGCGCCTGGATGTGCGCATGGTGAGCCGGAGACAAGAAGGCTCGTTCGTACAGAATCGAGCATGTGCGGCGTTAGCACAGTGGTAGCGCACCGGGCACCTTTCGTGGAGGCGCGGGGGCTGTGAGTGCGATTCTCAGCACATCAAGAGAACTTTTTCCGAGTGTTTTTCTTTATTGTTCTTGCATGTTTATTGCATCATATCCGTTACGGCAGTGACGTATGGGGTCGTGGTGAACCCCGGCATAAAACACATTCTTAACGAGCTCCTCGTATCTCTCGCGCAGCATAAGCAGATAGAGCTGCTTTAAAGCCGGTGACGAGGGTTTTGCCTTCATAGGAACACCTGGAACTGTCAAAGTTTAGGTTCGTTCAAGCTACAAGGCGCAGTCAGAAGCGTCTGAGCAGGTGAATAGTCTATGGGAGGCAATATCTGTGAGACAAAATCATCTTACAAAAAGAGGCAAGGAGCTGGTCTTCCAGGAGCGAGGCAAAGGGCAGGGCAGAGGCACAAGAAACTTGTCTGTTATGGGATCTAAGAACCTCCAAAATCATGTGCATCACGGTGGACCCTTGGCAAGTGCAATGCTATCTCCTGGCATTGCGTAAAAGATTACGAATGTAGCGTTACCACAACAAATAATTCATAACTTCGATGACATGACAATACCGTCGATTACGTCGAGATTAATAGTAATAACACCTCTGAAATATCCAAAAGTTCTGGAGAAATAACAGAAACCTCACGTCTCTTTCTCTTGGTATTCACAGAAATAGCAATGAATGGTAGGGATGCATCAGTAACATGATTGATATGTTATGATATGAATAACGTGGTATGCTGGACGGTTACCTCAAGTTTACGTATCTTAAAATATTGTTTGGTGCACGCCCGCATTGTTAAGGCAGTTACAAACAGCCAGAAGGACATGAAACACCTATATCATATAAAAATATTCCAACTGATGGTTGTATAAGACTTAGGGGATAATGTTGCGGCTAAAAAGTTTAGTTAGCTCGCAAATATTTTCTAATAAATATATAAAACAACTCATGAGCTCATTACACACCCGTGGAAGGTAAAAAATGGCCGTAGTTCCGTTTACGCCAGCAGATGCAACGTCTAGAAGCTTAAAAGCGCTACCGCTTGGACTGAAACAGTGAACCAACCTGCTAGGTGCAAGACCAGGATCACAGCATTATATGGTGCCCGGCACACATCGAAGTGACGGGTAACGACAGAGCGGACGGTGCAGCTCGAGCTCTTACATACGGAGCAACTGTTCCTCGTATAGACACTCGTCTGCAACCCCAGGAGCCCCACACTCCCAGGGATATCTTAGAACACCAGCGTCGACAACGACGGCGCTATTCAACACCACACCTGCGGCTAAATGTAAAGGAAGCGCACGAATGGCGCCTTCTGCAGACAAACACATACCCGCACCTGCGTTTAAAACATGCCATCCACCCAACCGCATACGCCGCCACTTGCCCGTGGTGTGGAGGACAGCCAACTCTCGCTCACATCACGTGGGAATTCGAGCTAAGGCCATCTAAAATTAATATGCCTCATATTTCGGCGCAAAAATTTCGAACGGAGCAGTTGGAGACCTGGCTTGCCAGCGAGGAAAAGGAGGCCGAAGTGGCACTCCTCGATCAGGCACGGCGGGCTGCTGAGGCCAGTGGAGCCCTGGACTAGGGGCCCCACCCACCTGCTTCGCCAACCTCCTTTTCATTTTTTTTTAAATAAACGTTTGTCAACTCAACTCAACGGGAGCCTACTTTGAGTAATTGTTTATCCGCTGTAAACAGAAATGGAAATACGTCGCTTGGAATTCAGGTAGACCATACGTTTAGACGTAGCCTATAGTCTGACAGGCTGACGCCGAAAGAGCACTCAACAGAACCTAAGGATACCTACAGTTTTTTTGTTTTTTTGTTTTCATGCTGTGTGATTCCCGACTTTGAGTGCCTATCAAACAGGTCACTCAACAGTTTGCTGTTTAGTGCGCATGGGTCATGTCTGGCTACTAAGTGAATTCCCTGTTATAGTCTAGATTATCTCCCATAGGCGAGTAACGCTTGCTAACCATTATCTCTTGTGGAAGCACTTTCATAATTAGATGGTCAGTGGATTCCCGTAATTATCGGAGAAGACTCCAACAATTGTCTATGCGCTGCTCGCGATCAAATATTGGACTCCGAAGCATTCCTACCTACTCACTTGTGTCACAACTTAATAACTGTACCAGCAATGACAGTAACTGATAATAAGAGCGATTCCTGGAGTTTTACGTCCCAAAACCACGATATGATTATAAGAGACGCCACAGAGGAGGGCTCCAGAAAGTTCGACCACCTGAGGTAATTTAGCGTGCACCGGCATCCGACGATACACGGGCCTCACCATTTCGCCTTCATAGAAATGCAGCTGCCGTGGCCTGAGTTCTCTCGCGACCTTCGGATCAGCAGCAGAGTGCCATAGCCACTGGACCACCGTGGCGGGGAAAGAGTAAAAAAAAAATCCACGCACATCCACGGAGTGAATGATGGTGAGTGGGCGAAGCTCCGGAAGTTCATCGTAGATCGTGCCGAGTTCCGGATTAATTTAATTAACGCGCACGCTACGAATCCTTATGGTTCAACTACGCACAAGTGAAATCTCCCACCGGCACTTCATTGCAAGTGAAGATCCAGTGCCCATATATATATATATATATATATATATATATATATATATGGGGTCCGGTGAACGGTTCTCCAGCGCGAGCAGTCGGTATTTTTCAATCAAGAAACTCGCTAGAAGACGCTGCCTGCGTCAACGTTGCCTCTCGCGGGTTAGGGCGCGTTCTCCTTCTTTGCGAGCTGGTAGAGCGTTCATCGAAGAAACAGCGTTCCCATAGTCAACGCGCGCCTTTCGCTCTCTCTCTCTCTGTCGCTCTCTCTCTCTCACAAGACAGCAGATGGAAGAGTGGGAGAGCTCGCGCACCGGGAGGCACCCGCCGAGGGCGAGCGCGAGCGTGGCTATGACGCGACAACGAAACAGCGAGAGCCGCAGCGCCATCTATCGATCAATTCAGGTACTAGCTAAGCAGCACCGCAGCGCCATCTCGCGATCATTCTGAGATCATTCAAGAGCGAGCGCATTCAAGAGCGAGCACGAGACTCTCGTGCGCCATGCGTTCCCATACATCTGAATGAAGCGAGCACCGCAGCGCCATCACGCCATCTAATGAGCACTTCACGAACTAGACGAGGTGGCTACAAGGGACAACAACATGAAAGGATGGAACGACCCACGGCGTAAGGAGCTTCGCCCCTAATACATCTGCTGTACTGGCTTGACCTTTCTAACGAATTCTGATAAACTTGGCACAAAACGCCGGTGTTATGAACAGTATTTCGTCGAGTACCTTTTGAGGTAGGTGAGCTCACACAGTGAACATCTTTAAAGCATTCATATACCACGTAAATGAGGTAAGTGCGCTGGCATTTTCCTCAAGGGAGTAGTGTCAAGAAAAACCAAAAAGCAGGAAGCAGAAAGGAGCGCGCCAATGACGTTCACCCAAAAGCATTGCGTAGAAATCGATCTCAGGACATGTAACTTAACTGCTTAGCGATTTTGTAATTATTTATGAGAAGTTAACAGGTTTCAGCTATGTACTGCATTTTATGGTATTATCTCAATCAACCACATGCCTTTGCCCTACGATTAAACGGCAATAAAATTTTATAAGCAGCGCATCATTTTTGAGACCTCTTTAGTGAAGGTGTAGTTTTATCTGTTATCAAACTAAACAGCCCCATGTCAGCGCGTGGGGTGCGCAGCTAAAACACGTCTATTAAAAACATTGTTCCCATTTACGCAGGCTCCTTTATCCACACTTAATATTTTTTACGGGAGAGTTGTTGATCAGTGCTCTAGAGTATGCGAGTTTTTTCAATGTTAAACATTATCCACCGCGTTCGTGTACTGTACGTTACCAGTGCACGTTAAATAATCGAAGGTGTTCAGAGTTTCCGGAGCCCTTCACTGCGGCGTTTCTCTCCTGCCTATCCCATTCAGTCCCTTTTTTCTACGCCCCCCCCCCCCCCCCCCCCGAACCCGTAGCCGTGCTCCCGACATGGACTGCAGAAATTAGAGTCCTTTCCTTATCCGAACCACAATCCTCATCATCATCATCATCAGATAACTAAAGTAACAGAAATAACCATTGAAATTATAGCACCATTTATTTCTTGAGGTCTGGACAATGCCAAATAAAGTTTTATGGTTAATTTCACATTCCCATTGAACCTTGGAGGCGGTTCCACTGGACACAATGCGTTTGTTTTTTAATATTTATAAGTTAATTATAGTTGCATTGGCTGTCTGACAGCCTTATTTACCATTATTGGATGTTCAACTCAATATAATGTGATTTTAGTTATTAATATTATTTCCGCAACGATACGTTTTTCTCCTGCAAAATTCATACCATAATTTTCTTGAAGTATACAACGTAGTTTCCGGTTTATTCTACTCATTAGAAATTATGTTGGTGCAAGCCTCTTTTTTGAGAACCTTGCTTCAATATGACGTAAATGATAACACCCGTTCTTTATTGTCGTAAGACTACATTCACACTTTGAAAAAATCAATGGGCACAGTGTTTTTCTCGAGGCAAGTCAATATGAAAGTGCTCGAGGCAAGTAATCTAGAAGCGTTTCGCTTCTTTTGCACATCAATGATAACGTTAGCGTTGATGAGACGCCGAGGTATGTAATTTTTGCTCACGATATAGGAGCCCTTACTTTTCCGTTCGCTGCGCTCATCAGTTGGACTAAGGCACCTTTGGCCTACTCCTGAACTAGCTTTTCGCGAGTGGTTTTTAGTAACGGAAAAAATAAAGCCGCGCATTAGATTGAGCGAAACAATCCTCAACTCCCCACGCACAGGGCTAATCGATATGTTAAGCGAAGCGGTCAGGAAATAGCTGCCTACGCCGGAGTGCACGGCTTTGAGCCCCGCATTACAAGGCTGATCAGCGTCTCCGCGCATTGAATATTTCTTTGCTGCATGCTGGATGCAAGCCACATGGGGTACATCATGGTACTTAAACCGTAGATTAAAGAACGATGTAGGTGGCGCTGGTAGCAGTGGTGGTGCAGCCTTAAAGGTGAGCCTCGCATCCATAGCCCACAACCACTCCGCTTCGACAGCTCATGCGTTCATCGCAGGAGTGTCTCAGCAGGCACTGATCAGCGTCTTGTCTCGATGAAAGACGATCAGCAATCATTAAAATTCATTCATAATTTTCTTCCTCTTTCTCCCAAGCTTTGCAAGAGTGCATTTCTTCTCACGTAACACTGCTGTTACTGTCTGGCAAAGGGATATATTTTGCTGATAAGGGGCGAGATCGGAGATCGTTGTCTGCGTACGCGGGCGGTTTCGTTCGCCTTTCAGTGCACGTCATCGGCCGTGGTCATATTTACGTCGTAAGCGGCGGTGCGCGGCCACGTTTTTGCAGGACCATGTTTCCTCTGCCCGTCATGTTTTTAAGCTCACGCAACAAAAATTATTAGTTTTAGTAAAACAGTCTTGTTCATTTCAAGACTTAAAACGCTCCGTCTTTTACTACCTATTCCAAAAAAAAAGACAACAAAATTTGCTTGCCAATTTTTAGGATGTTCACCGCTGGCCCATTGGCTGCTCTCGCTCTCCCGTTCTGCCTATTCTGCGAGTCACCCTGTCCCAATGCGACACCCACTCAAACGAAGAAGAGTGACCAGTCCTGGAAGTCTGTGCCACACTCAGTCGCGCCAAATACGCAGCTCTCACAACGAGAGCCGCACACCTCATTTATGGCATCGCAGCGAGCGAACGCGTTGTGTACCGCGGAAAGATCTCCGATCGGGCCCATTATGACATCATGCATAAAGCAGAAAAGCGAATTGCCTAATCGTTATTGTCGAGCCCGCATATTCATTAGCCAATTTGTACTGCTGTGCGCTGGTGTACGTCCTTCGCGACTACCACTGCGGCCCAAATGCTTGGCGTATGCTTTCGCCGATTAATCTGGAGTCATAGCAGACCACGCTTTTCCGCGCGCTTAAAATTGTCGTGAGTGCTATATCTTTTAGGGCACATGAAAGATTTCACTCCGAGTGCCCGAAGTCTCAGGCGCCGAGAGACTACTACAACTTGGTTTATACAATACCCTATGGAGGACGCAGCAGAAACACAGAGAATTCCCCTCCCGAAAGACTAACCGCCACTAGAACAGGAAGGCACATTTTGGAAGCTCGAAATATCACGTACCACCGTCTATCTTGGCAGGCTACAAAGTCAATCTCCCAGGAGAAGTACTAGACGAGATCCAAGTATCCCCAATACCGAGGAATATGGATACACCTTACAACCAGGAACACATAATGGCCAGAGCCACAGATCCTAATAAAAATAGGCGTCTCTTCCTTACCTGAACCGCAGTTATCCTCATCATCTGTACCTGTGAACCGTGCTCATAAAAATAGCATGATTCATATGTAGAGTTGTTTGTCAGGATGACCGACGATTTACAGCAGCAGTCGTCAACACGAACGGCAAAGCTAGGCACACAGCTACACAGCTAGCGTCATGTACAAACAAGCCGAAATGGCCGAAATGGTCATTGTCCTGGCTATGGCTGACATAGACATTCAAGTTGTTTTGAACGACTCGCACTGCGCATTCCGAAACTACGCCAAAAGGAGAATTTAGCCGGAAGGTTTCAGGATTCTCGAAAGCACAACACAAGCTCATGAAAGCACTACCACCGCAGTATGGTTCGTATAGAGCACATGGGCGCAGTCTGTCCTACACTTACGAACCTGAACAGCGCAGAGCATTCCTTTGCAGGCGATATAATCGACCGTTACTGAACAGCTCTCGCAGTTGACGCAGACAAGGACAGGTTACGAGCTACAGTGAAAATAACAAAGGCTTTCTACCTGGCCGCAAAGAAGTTTCCCTCCACCTAAGAACTAGTTATGCAGAGCCCAAGGTACCACCTGGCGGCACCTGCAGACTGAAACGTATCCAAACCCGCTAGCAAGACCATAGATTGTACCCGGAGCTTTAACCCGACTGCACATCTAAGGTATAGAACCTGCTGCACTAAAGCACTTGCTCTGGTAGTGTGAGGCAATAACTAAAGGCATTAATTTCGATTTTCTTTGGTTGGGGTGGACCGATGTCCTGCACAACTTCAACCTCGCCGACCAAAGCTGGGCCTTCTAGCAGGCCCACAAAGCGGCGACTAGGCAAGGCTCGACGTGTGAGACCTCAGCCAGGGTCATCGATCTGCAGAAAACTACACCCCCCAAAAATTTTTTACCAACTAACAAAAACTAGCGCTTCGCGTATAAGAGCACAAGCCTCACGATGCCTTTTTCCTGAAGGATTTGTGCAGTGGAAAATGTTGTACAGTTCATTTCCGTTGAGAGAGGTCCCTGTATGTGACCGCTGTCCTGTAACGCCCATGGACTTTCTGCTTCAAGCTATCTCAAGGTCTCGTGCAAGAAAAGCTACGATAGTTTGGGCAAAGCTGATGTAATTGCACTCCTGCATTGGAAGTCCTCATCCAGGATTACTCGGCTTGCGTTCCATGCCATCCCTCTTTTAAGCATGGATTTTCAGGCGAGTTCTTACAAGTACAAATTTACACCCCAAGTTGAGGAGCTTATGTTACCGGGTAGAAACGCCCACGATTCGCAACGCCTGGTTTATAAAGTTACGCGCCTGCTCTCGCTTTTTTTTTTTCATAGAGCGCCAGTTAGTGCCTGGAGCTTTCCGGTTCTAACGGCTATTCCGGCCTAGAAGAGCCATTCTTGGTAACTAGGAGCTTTCTGCACTTCAAGTGCAGTATACTAAGCGGGCGAAGCACGTACGTGCGAGTGATATTAAAGCAAATAGAGGAGAGGCCTAATTGAACTAAAACATAACCAGGCGCTTAATCTTGCCCCTGTATGCTGCTAATATGAAAGCTTAAGATTGTTATTAACAGCTCCTCCTTGCGTGATTTCACCGCGCAAGCTTTTATTAACCCCGATAGCGTAGCGCTACAAAACATTTTGCAAGCTCATGCTATGAGGAACAGTGTTCCTAAAAGAACACAAAGTAAAATAATATGATCCGCTATTAATTTTGACAAAAATGTGAGGAATTAATACATCCGTAGTAACACCCATTTACATTATCCGATGCAGAATGATTCTTTGCAAGTCTGGCACACCAAACTGAGTCCGTAATTACTGTTATTCATGATTTCTTGAACGTTCACTGTACAATATACTGCAAAGCGAGAGCGCGAAATGAGAAATTCTTATTTTTGAACATATTCTTGTTTTTCATACGTTCGGGATAAGGTAGTTGCCGCTACACCCTCTTAAATTCTACATTTTGCGTTCGAGAGATTGCGGTGAAAATTCCGTAGGTATCAGCCAAATTTAATAGACCCTGTTGCAGTACGATGCGGAATAATCAGCTCCCCCTTACAATGGACTCATAGGTATCTTAGATGGAATGTAGTGAGGAAAGATGCTTGCATAGAATTAACTCTGGCGTGCTATTATGGAATACAGAGAGAGCACGTGCAAATACCACCGAAGCCTATGCATAGAGGCTACTCGTCTAAACACCTCTCAGCGAGGAGTTGAATAATAATAATAATAATAATAATAATAATAATAATAATAATAATAATAATAATAATAATAATAATAATAATAATAATAATAATAATAATAATAAATGCTTACGGAAATGATAATGGACATGTCAGCCAAATGTTATTGCACTACACGCACCAGACAATTTACATTTCGGTGTCAAAGTACAGCTGGAAAGCGCCTGTTCTTTCGACAAATGTCATAAATAGGCGGGTACCGATTCAGCAGGAGACAGGAAGAATCACCATTGGCTGATTTGCGGAAGCAGTTACTGCGGTCCCCGTAAGCCACCACCACGTTCCCGCAGTGACCTTGGCGGCACGTGCGCCGTCATTGCGAAAGCGTGAGTACGCTTTAAAAAATGAAGAGACACTTTCCAAGGCTATCGAAGGCACTATTTATTTATTTAGTTATTTATTTAGGAATACTGCAGGCCTTAAAAGGCCCCGACAGGAGGGGGAAAATACAAACAAAATGTACAAAGTGTGCAGGTTTCCAAAATTCTGTACAACGAGGATCTATACAAAGCAACAAGGTGAAGCTATCAATGAGTAAACAAGCACTGAAAAATATGATACAAGCAAAAAGAATATACAATATGAAAAGATAAAGAATACATATCTAATCAATGTACAAAGGTGCCAGCAAAACAATAATGGCGCACTATATTGAGACAGGAAGGGCTAGATTTAAGATGTAATGGATGCGATAGAGTCGGTGTTGCTGAGTGTACTAAAAGGTAGGCTTTGCAAGCCCTTTGAGAGGTTTGCAAGCCCTTTGTTTTTTTTTTGTTCTTTTTAACACTTCCTATAATGTTTCGCGATGTTTTAGCAGTTTCGGTGAATAGGTCGGCTCGACTGCGTTTTCAGAGATTACCATTATTACGTCAAATATCCTTCTAAATGAAACATGAAGGTTAAACTTACGCCTTAGGGCAATTTAGAGAGCTCCTGCAGATTTAAATGACCATCATTTCTATAGCAACCACAAAAAAAAAAAAGAAATCGTGCGGGGTAGAATATATTCAGCAGTAAAGCGCTAGTTATCAAAGGTACGATGCGCTCGACAAGCAACGAATAGACTCCACAAACGCGTGGTTAACCCCTCTGCTGAATATAACCCTAAACTATTATTTTTATATTAGCTGGAACATTATGGGTAGATAGAGCATTTCTCACAGTCGTGTGCCAACAGTGCTTCATACATGAAGGATAGTTCAGCTGCGTGGAGGTGTTGACGCTTCTTGGAATTATCAGACAAGTAAAGGCTTGTCTCGAATTCGGCCTCACTTTCGGCAGACGCATGCATGCATAAAGCGAAAGCCGCATGCATAATGGTATTCAAACGAGTAATGGTATTCAAGCACACAGTTTCCGAAGTAGTTAACCGTAGCAGATACTTACATCCGGCTGAAAGCTCCAAAACAAGCAACTAAGACTCGTATCCCCGCAGATGACACCATCGGCAATAACAGTAAGCGCGTCTCTGAGTCCGTAATTTTCTGAAAACAACATCGATGTTCTTTTCAGAAAATCATAAGTAAGAACGTTCATGTGCTCATACGAAAGCTATTACTTATTCATACTAACTCACATCGAACACGGTGCCTTGAGAACAGTTCGCATTTTTAACAAAAGGAGCATTCTTCGCAATACATTTATCGTGTCCCATGTTAAAAGTGCATTCCAATTTCTTGCCTTATAATAAATGCGCCTACGGTGAGGTGAGTAAAATGAGAGACGAGGCTGAATGCGGCATTTTGACATTGCTGCTTTCTCTGAATAAAACTTAAAGCTCGCTATTCTTGACATTTACTGCATGGATAGGTACCCGTATTTCTATATTTCCTTAGGTGAAAAGGGTCACAATTACCCGAATGATTCGCACGGGAATAAACGCAGGCTCTTGTGGGTACGCCCGTGACTAGCAAGAAAGTGGTGAAAGTTTTCTCGCTGAAATTTTCGGAGCCATGAATAATAGTGTTTCAGCCTTCATCATAGCAACGTTTATGTATTATTGCCCTTCATTACCAGCTACATGCTGCCGAAATGTAGGTCTGCAATATTTATAGAAAAAATTTCTTAAATTTCTGTATTTCAAAGGGATAAGCGCGACAAAAACGTGGGGAATAAGTTAAGCGAGTCTTTTAGTAAGGGATTAATTTATTTACGCACATTCTGTAATACATACTTGGAAGCACGGCGACGTGTTTTCAAAACCTTATGCATGATCTGCTGGTTCCTGTGACTGAAACTATTTAGGCCGTCGTTCGAGGTACACCAGCAGGTTTGATGCTATCCAATATGCCCAGGACAAGACACCCATTATGGCTTTATGCATTTGTTTTATTTATTTATTTTACCCTCGACGTTTGCACATTACAGAGGGGAGAGGCATTTTACATGTCAACATGGGAAAGAAAACTTAATACAAAAAGATGGAAGAAAGCTTTAAGAATCTACAGGAATATACAAATATATTTCTTTGTCAACTAATAAAAGTGATTTCTCGCATTCTGTTCCGCTTTATTCATCCTCTTCATGTAACGCATACCTTAAATTTGATCTTTCGAAACATTTAATGCAGCATATGACTATGACTGCCATGACAACTTGGTTAGCCGCTCAGGAAAAGGAATCAGCATGTAAATTATTGGTGGATAAGTAGGAAATTGTTTTCAGAAGTCTGTGAACATATCAGCGACATTTCCGTTGGATTTCGAAAGGGTATTGTCTCTGTCAGGATTCCGTGAACGCACTGAGCTCATGGAAGCTGCGGGGATGCTTACCGAGTGAGTTCAAGATGGTTCTTCTCCAGGGCCTCAACTACGTTCTTTTCGTAGAAAGTCTCGTTCTGTCCCACGCGACGTCTTCTATTGACGCGCAGGTTGGGGGCAAAGTGAGACATGCGCGACGTTTCTTATGTATTGAATGCAAAGCATTTGTTGGCAAACTTTAACAACAATGACGGGATCTATCTATCTATCTATCTATCTATCTATCTATCTATCTATCTATCTATCTATCTATCTATCTATCTATCTATCTATCTATCTATCTATCTATCTATCTATCTATCTATCTATCTATCTGTCCGCCTACTTCTCGGTGCTGTCCTGGTAGTCTCGTTCCCCGTGTACTGTGCGATGTCAGCGTGCGTTGAAGAACCCTAAGCGGTCAAAGTTTGCGATGCCATTCACTAATTAAGACGTTTCTCATAATCACATCTATCGTGGTTTTGGGACGTTATACCTTAGAGTCCACCAATCGATGGTGTCTATTTCAAATGGTACACACCAAAATTGGCACGGTAGGGCATTAACGGATGACGACCATGAGAGATAAATGTTTGGCAAACTAATGTTGGATAAATTCGCCATGAGTCACGATTTCCAGTGACACGATCACTTGTGGCTTATACCAGTAGTTCAAAGCCCTCGGAATGCGGGTATGTGACACGGGTGATTATATGTTAACACTGCAGCCTTCGCAATCAAGGACATACAAAAATACACTAAACATTTGGTGAGAACGCGCTCCGCTTTTATTAAACAAGAGACAGAGATAGCGTTTGTTGTCGCGACTGAAATGCGGAATTAGCAGCAGATAGATAGAGAAACGTGCTGCAATGACCATGACGCCTCTTTCCATGCAGTACGTATCATAAATAAACTTATTGTATTGGCATGTTGCGGTGGGGGAGCCTATCTAACACCAGTTACGAATGTGTCTTGTGTTAACCGCTCTTATAGCAATGTAGGAAACAATACGTATACACTACAGTCAATAAAGGTGTTTTTGTACAGCTTAATTGGCTCAATCACGTAGGAATACTCCCGCGAACACCAGCTTTCTCTTTCACAAAAAAGAGCCAGGCCTGCGCGGAACCGCAGGACAGTGGCAGCGTAAGCTGGAGGACCGATGTTCTTAGATGCCATTTTAAACGCTTGGAGAAGAGAGAGAGAGAGAGAGAAACCATTTATTTAAACGAGATGGGGGATCTTCCTCGTATGGTGGAGCCCTTAGTTCAGGGCCCCATTGGTTCGCGCCACTCCACGTGCTCGCTGGATCAGCCGACGCTGCTCCTGCGACGCTGAGCTGGTCAGCGCAGTCTCCCAGGAGGAATGTGATGGTGATGGAATAGGGGAACAGCCCGGTGGACATGGGCATTCCCACGTGCAGTGATATACTGTGGGCTGCGCTCCACAGTGGGGACAGTATGGGGGATATTGTGTGAGATGAAAGAGGTGTAGGGTGAAGAGACATGGGAAGGAATTAGTCTGTAGTTGCCGCCACGCGACAGCTTCCTCCCGGGTAAGGGAATGGTGTGGTGGGGGGAAATAACGTCGGCTTTGTCTGTAATGTTCTAGAGTTTCAGCGTAGTTCAATGGTTCTGTTGGTGCGTCGTCTGGATTGGACAGCTCTTCCGATGGCGCCCGGTTTGTGAGCTCTCGGGCTACCGCATTAGCGCGTTCATTGCCATGGAGAGAGGCGTGTCCAGGTGTCCAAACGATACGCACCCTGTGTAGTAATGACGGGTGTAAAGATGTCAGAATACGGTGTGTGTACGGTGTCACCATTCCTTGCGCTATGTTCCTGCAGGCAGTTTGCGAGTCAGTGACCACTGTCGTAGGTTCGTCCCGTCCTGGTAGGAGAGAAGCATGTACAATAGCCAGGGCGACAGCCGCCTCTTCCGCCATGGCGCTGTCGTTAGTGTTAAGCGTGGCCGAAACGCTTAGAGTGTCGGTGTTGTCTACTACGACAAGACACATGGCCTGTCTTTGTGGGTACCGTGCCACGTCAGTATAGAGGACCGGTAACTAGAGGTGGTAGGTATCCCCTGCGCCATAACTCTCATCATTTCGCCAAGTAGGGAAGTACCCACTACGCCATAATTACTGCGGCATTGTAACGTGCAAATATGTGTAACTGAACATCTTAGAGAGTCTCTTCGCATCGTTTTCCCGAGAACGAACCGAACTCTCGGCCCGGCGTCGACGGCGAGCTGCGGTTTGGGCTTCTCTGCACAGCAGTCTGTTGTGCCTGACGTTGCCTTGCTGCCGCCGCGCGCGTAGCTCTGCGATTCGCTTCTTCAGCAGCGGTCCGCACCTTACGAGGAGGAGCCATCGGTATATCGAAGAGCCAAGTCAAGTTGCTGTCGGGGCTGCGCACGTCGCCTGCCGCATGCCGCATGCCACGATACGACACGATAAAGGACCGCGGTTCGTAATAATGATGACGGTAAAGCTGAAGAAGATTGTTTCATAATGATGATGCTTATGAGGCCTCTGTAATGGGTGTAGAGCTACAAACCATGCAGCCCTGTGTTGTTTGAAATGATTCCTCGAACTCGTTATGCAATCCGCTTTCGGCGACGTATAGTGGCGTTTTATTGTTCTGACACGTAACATTACATTTGTTAATGCGATTCCTCGGCACACGTTATACCTGTTTAGGTTATTTAGCGATGATTTTTCAACCACAGAAAGAAGAAGACGACGTTCCGAACGGTCGCGTTTTAGGCGCGAAGCTCCTTAAAGCGGCACCCGTTCGTCCCTCGTCGTAGTCGTAGTAGTGCGTAACCAGTCTTACGCTTTGACCTCCAAGGTGGTGCCGGTGGGAGATTTCTCCTGTGCGTTGTTGAACAATAAAAAATTCGCAGCGTGCGCGTTAACTAAAAGCCGAATTCTTCTGTCTCTCATTCCCCATTAGCAGCCATTTCGTGCGTCCCCGATGTATGTAGTAGTAGTAGTAGTAGTAGTAGTAGTTAGTAGTAGGTAGCCACCGGCGCGTGCCTGCTGGAGCGCACGCACGCGCCGAGGGCGAGCACGTTGCACCTGGCGCTCGCCCTCGCCGCGAGCGCCGGGAGCCACGCGCTCCCCGGCAAACTCGACACTGCCCCGGCAAACGCGAGAGACAACGTTGGCGCAGGCAGCGTCTCCTAGCGAGTTTCTTGATTGAGAAATACCGACTGCTCGCGTTGGAGAAGCGTTCACCGGCAAAACCCATATATATATATATATATATATATATATATATATATATATATATATATATATATATATATATATATATATATATATATATATATATGGGTCCTGCCTTCGGGTCCCACCGAAGGCAAGCTTGTCTTTTCGTCCACTTTAATTCCTTTCTACTTTCTCCATAATTACAACACCACAAGTAACTTCCCCTATGCTTTCCTTGGCTTCATTGTCTGTTTGCTCATTAAGTTGTTTCTAACAAATAAAGAACGAGCCCTTGACCCCTTCCCTTTCGTTATTTCATAGCTTGGGCCTCGTTGCGGCAGACTTGGTGCCTTAGGTAGCATGCGAGGGCTTATTGGGCAGCAGCCATCTCATCTAAGTTCACGTTCTACGTGACGCCTCCTGGCAAGAAAGTGTGTTCCACACACGCCGCCTTGGCTATGAGTGGCGCTGCCTAACACTCCCAGGATAATACATACATAAATACACAATAAAGTGGACGGGGGGACGAGCGCCTTCGTAGCTCAGTTGGTAGAGCATCGGACGCGACATCCGAAGGTCGTGGGTTCGGGTCCCACCGAAGGCAGGCTTGTCTTTTCGTCCACTTTAATTCCTTTCTACTTTCTCCATAATTACAACACCACAAGTAACTTCCCCTATGCTTTCCTTGGCTTCATTGTCTGTTTGCTCATTATGTTGTTTCTAACAAATAAAGAACGAGCCCTTGACCCCTTCCCTTTCGTTATATATATATATACACACTGGATCTTGACTTGCAATGAAGTGCCGGTGGGAGATTTCACTTGTGCATTGTGCATAGTTGAACCGTGAGGATTCGTAGCATGCGCGTTAACTAAATTAATCCGGAACTCGGCACGATCTACGATGCACATCCCGAGCTTCGCCCACTCACCATCATTCACTCCGTGGATATGCTGTAATTTTTTTTCATGTTCTCCGCCACAAAGGATTCATCGGCGCTGGGCCGAGGTGCTGCTTCGGCTACGTCAAGCAGCAATGACTACCGTATAGTGCTTCCTAGACTTCCCACCGGTAAGCTGGTTGTGGACTCTGTTTTTCTGCACGCGGACTTAGCTGGTCGACCTTACCGGGTTCAAGACTTTAGAGTGTGATGATATGTGGATGCGCGGGTTCGGTTATGCCAGAACAACACACTGCGCCGTGCGGTGGCGACTCGGTGATGACCTGTGCGACGTTTTGAATTTGCGCGCCGTGCGTGGGCGAAATGTGTATGTGCCCTGCGGTGGCGAAGAGGACGGCGATCTGGTGCGCGTGTGGCTCGAGAAAGCGTGGCTCGAAAAAGCGTGGCAGTGCGAGAGTGTGGTGTAGGATAGTGACGTGGTGGTGTCTGTGAAGTGTGGTGGTACCGTGGTGTTATGTACAACGTGCTCGAAGGCGACGGCAGCGGTGCTTCTTGATTGAGCGGCGGAGAAACGATGATGACGTCGGCACGAAACGTCACGCATGATACTGCGGCCCGAAAAAGGAATAGAAAGTTTGCGCGAAAGGTTGCGCGGCCAAGGCACGAGGGACAAGAAGAAGAGGACAGTCGAAGACGAGTCGAGGGCAGAACGAGGTCGAGCAGGCTAGAGTGAAGATCCTGGGTGTCTCGCGACTGCGGTGTCGGGTTCCGGACCCGAACGCGTGAAGTCAGGCAAGGCCAGGACGCTCCAGCTGCCCATGGTGTACTCGGAGGTACGCGCCCTTATGAAAATATGAAATGAGTTTCTTATGAAAGTCTAATGAGTTTTGACATTACAGTCATATGACTGTCTAATGTGTTCCTTTGGAATTTTTTAATGTATTTGTAATGTCTTTCAAAACCGTATTGGCCACCGTTATTCTGATGCATCTCCACAGCAGACTTCCTAATGAGCACGTAATGACTCTTGACATTAGAATCTATTGAGTGTCTCATGTGTTCCTTTGGAATGCTT
>JABSTT010004053.1:0-25054 GCA_013339685.2 Hyalomma asiaticum | reverse complement strand
TATATATATATATATATATATATATATATATATAGTTGCGGCAAGGAAATCACGTTGGCCCCGGTAGAATAAGGAACAAAAGGGAGTAAGACGCACGTCGGTTTTTGCACAGGTTTTACTGACGTTTCGGCTGGTGGACCAGCCTTTCAACGGCTTTAGACTAAGGCTGGTGTACCAGCCGAAACGTCAGTAAAACCTGTGCAAAAAGCAACGTGCGTCGTACTCCCATTTGTTCCATATATATATATATATATATATATATATATAATATATATATATATATATATATATATATATATTGTAAGGAGGCATTGGAACCCTATAGTGGGCCGTCCTCTCAGGCACCTTACAGTGGGGTTCTCTCTTCAGTGCTCTGTTGAAGAAGACGCCGCTCGTGCTCGAGGTCCGTGCCCGTTTGGACAAGACCGCAATAATTTTAACAAATATGCACTAGCCAGCACTGACTTCGGACACTTGGCTCATCCCTGGAAAAATAGATCTATCTATCGCCAGGATCTATCAATCTATCTATCTATCTATCTATCTATCTATCTATCTATCTATCTATCTATCTATCTATCAAGCCTACTATGCCTCGGCGCTCCCCTGGTCGTCTCGTTCACCTGGTATACCCCGATATTCTGGAGGTAGGGTATAAATATATCACAAATATGAATAAACGATCTTTACTCACTAAAGCGATATACTCGTCATAATCAGCGACGCAGCATTGTCTTGTCGTGCATACCAGTTGTGCTTGGCCCACGGAAGTGGGTGTGCTGCGCACCTGTTTGGATCTACTACACCCACCCTACACTGTCATCGTAACTGTTGAACACTCGAAAAAAAGGACAAGGTACGGAGAAAGAGGAAACCGAACGGGCCGGGGCGAGGGTGGCCGACGCGTATTCGGTTGCCCCAGGTAACCATCGGAGACCCGGCGCTTGTCGCTTCGATCGGAAGTCTTATGCAGCGGCACGAGCTCGAGCAGGGAGCGTAACGAGATGTTTTCCGGGCGCCGGCGGGCACCAACTAGCGTCGTCAATGACCGCTCCTGGACACAATCGCCGAGGAAGATTCTCGAACGTCGTTGACCCTGGGATTTCGCCGGCGACCTTCCTCTGGAACACACGCCCGCGGCATCGTTTGTTGCAGCGAAGGCTGTAAATCGGATATTTATAGAACATTATTTTCCTTTTCGTTCGGCGGTCAGCGTGTGCGCGCGTGCGGCAAGAGTTACGTGGCAGACTCGCAACCGGGAGCAACGTACTTGACCCTTCGGACGCGCCAAAACAGGAAACGTCTGCGGACTCACGCGAAGCCGAGGCGCTTTGAAGGAGGGTGCGCGAGTCCGAAACGACTGCGTCGTTCGTCTTTTGTCCTGGCGAGACCTACTACACGCTAGACTTGACCGCCGGTGGAAGCCGGAAATAATGGCACGGCCTGCCCTTCAGATGGGGCGCTCGTGACGATTCCCTCACCTAAATGGACGCGCAGCTGCTTGGGGGAAGCCCAAGATGAATAAGTTGTCGTCGACGAAGACGCAGACCGGCTTCCATCGCTGGTCGTCCGACACCAGACCAAGCAGAACGGGGAGACCGAAGCCGTCGCGGCGCCTGTCACGACTCTGCAAGGTCTAGACACCGTACCGCGTGGTAGTAGTGCACAGACAGGCATGTAGGTGAAGGTGGCGGCATCAAGATTGCGCAGAGCGCGAGCAAGAGATTTCTCGACGGCAAAGAGATTTCCATCGCTTTCACTTTTCTTTTTATTTTTCTCCCGTTCTCTGCGGAATGACGTACGGGAAAGAAGTGGCGCGTCTCTGCGGCGCCCGGGTGCTTGTGGCAATCTGCTCGCGTCGGCAGAGCCCCTACGGGTGATGTTCGGAGAAGGATATAGGGGACCTGCGTTCTGACACGATCGTCGAGTGTGCCGCCTGAACGTCACGTCGGGTCCTACGCGCCGTTCGTCTACTCGTCAATCTCGGGAACTGCATTTACTTGGGACGACGACGGCAGTAGCGGGCGGAGGCGCTTCCGTTGGACGATAAGCGAAAGATAACGCAACCCTTCCGAAACCGCACGCGAACCAAGCTCATCGTCGTGTTGTACTACGTGAGTGCATCGCGGGAGCCTCTCGATACAGGAAAAACCGAGCCTTTTTTCTCCGCAAATATTCTTTCCCCTCCGCTCTCCTTAGCGCGCGCACACTTTCGAGGAGTATAGTCGTCCGCTCGCCGTGCATCTCGGCCACCTCCGGACGTCACCGTACGCAGACCAAAAAGGAGGGGGGCGTGTGTTTGTGTCTGTGCGTGTGTGTGCGATACCGCGGCCGCGCGCGATTGCCGCCCGCGCCATGCGTGCATGCCGCCGCTTGGACGCTTCCGATTAGGTGTCGAATACCGCCGCGGATCGCGCTCGGAGCCCGCGCAAGACGACCGTCGTCGGCAAAACAACAACAGCGGCGCAGGGTCTCACCGCCTCCGGCGACGTGGACGGCGGCAGCGGAGACGGCGGCGGCGACTTGACCAACCTAGACTCGCGGACGTCAGCAGCCTTGGAGGCGACCAGGACGCCCGCTCCTCCTTCTCGGTCCGCGCAGCCTCGCCGCCGCTAAAGCACGATGAAGGGCTCCGTCGTCGCGACGTTCGTCGTGCTGCTGTTGCACCCGTGCGCTCCTCTGTGGCCGGTCGCCAGTGCCGTCGGGCGCAACAGGACCGAGGACCTGCCCATCGTGTTCCCGGATGACGACAACGGTGGCCAGCGACTCGACGACGTTGACGACGAGGACGGCTCGCAGGCTGGCTGACCCTCCGTTCGGCCGCAGCAAAGGGGTGAGTGAAAGTACGCGGCGCGTCCTCGACTCCGGAGCATACTGCATGAAAAAGAAAGACAGCTGACACTGGAGCACCTTAAGGTGTCGCGGAGGATACCATGGTCTTGCGCTGAAACCGGCGATTGACAGGTTTGCGCGACTTTAGAGAGGAAAATGAGGATCTTTGAGCTCGGGATGTCTGAGAGAAAGTGGCAGAGACGCCCTCCGAGACGGAGTTTAGCATTCTTTTCTGTATCGGCACCGGCGACGCCGCGGCCTCTCGCGCGGGGGAAAAAACGCTGTCAAGGTAGTACGAACGACTTCGTTGTAGGCGCCAGCCACGTTCCGCTTGCGTCACTCGGTATATTTGCGCAGAACGAGTTTCCTATAAGCGCATGATATCCCCGCCGAGCCAGTGGGGTGCCAAAAGGAAAACAAGCCTCGCGCTCTCTTATGGTCGCCGTTAAAGACACGTGCGCCCGATCGTTCGCCAGGCGATACTCGTGAGCCCTGCGTAATATATAGCTCTGCCCGACGAAAAGTATTGACGGAGACGCGCTCTGCTTCCAGAACTAGGAGGTTAGTGTTTCGAAAGGACCCTATAACGTGAGCAAATGAGACAGCTAGACCTGGACCATATTTTGATTGCTTTTTTTTTCACTCTTTCCCTTCTCGCCGCGTACAGAACGTGAAAGGCCTTGCTTTCACTCGTTGCCTATAAAGAATACCAAATACACGACGTTGATGTTAGGCAAGACGTATAAGCAAATGTCGTGGAGCGCGATTTCTTAATCCACTTGATTCAATATGCGCGGAGACCATGACGGTCTCTCAACGTTGGATATCGGACGTATCCATGTAAACGAGCAGCTTCGATACTACTGATAAAAATAGGATACGATAAAATAGTTTAATTGTAGCTATTTCATTTTTATTGTTTTTTTTCCTGAAACAGATGGGGTTAGACGAAGGAGAGCCATAACAATTACCTAATAAAGTACGCATACGTCACCCTCGTGAAACCAGGGCGGTGTAACAGTGTGATTGTGCGAGTTGCGCGAAGTACATTGTAGTTTAGCGCATATATCAAACTGCATATCGCATGGTATGTGACGGCGTATACTGAGAGTTGGCGCTATGTGCCGTAATGTCGTCACGAGTCACCGCGAATATAAAGTGATCGAATTCCTGCAATACTTGATCTCGTGCAGGGAACTGGGGAGGTGTGGACTTAGGATAAGATCGACCACCCGGGTTTCCTTTACCGTGCACTAAACCATACGTTTTCCCGCCTGGTCGAGTAGTGGCTATGGCACTCGGCTGCTGATCCGAGCGTCGCGGGATCGAATCCCGGCGCAGCGGCTGCATTTCGATGGAGGCGAAATGTTGAGGCCCGTGTACTGTGCGATGCCAGAGCACATTTAAAAAAAAACCCAGGAGGTCGAAATTTCCGCAGCCTCCACGACGGCGTCTCTCATAATTATGATCGTGGCTTTGGGACGTAAAACCTAGAATTCAGTACATAAATATTGCGTTTTTGCCTTTAACGTACGCGTTAAGGCGGCCGTCTATCTCGAATTACCAAAGCACGTAGCGCGGACGAACCTCCGGTGGTATCGGCTATAGCCAACCAGATACGGGACCCCACTGTAGAACTCTGCTTGATCTGGAGGACAGCATGGTCACCATAATTATTGCGACCTAGATGAGACTGGCAGCACTATGTGCACCAGTGGTGAATATTGAGAGACATACGTGGCTACACGTTTAAGTGCAAATGGGCAGTTGAGTTATATAAGGTGCTCTTTGGGTACGGCAAGTGCGTCGAACCGCGCGCGATCCTCTTCAGCTTCCGCTGAGTACTCGCGCGCTCTTGAGATTGTGACCGCATCGTCATCGAGGGATAAGAACTATGAAAGCACGAGCCTCGCCTTTGTCTTTATCGCGCCTGGGAATACAATGGGACAAAGTTGTGTTTCCCCCATCACGCACTTTTCTTTCTTTCTTCCTTTCTTTTTTTTTTTTTTTTTCTTTCTGTGGCGTCTTTATCTTCCAGTAGCGAAACCATGAGTATGTGCAGGGGCTTTTCAATGCTGCTCAGTATAACGGAAAGACGCCCCCTTCGCCCCCTTTTTTGTTTGACATTCCTGGAAGTGTGGTGTGTGAGCGCTGGGAGTCACAAGGTGTTCCACAACTGTCCCGAGAAAAGATACCATCGTGAGAGAGAGAGAGAGAGAACCTTTAGTGAGATACTGGAGATGTTTGCCTGGAAATGGGCCTGACATGCTACTCCAGCTTCAGAGTGATGATAATGATATATACACTGATAAACACATAATATAGAACATCAAATATAACCACACAAACGCATGCGCTATTTACAAAGTTTAGTTGAGGGTCGTGGCCCGCGAAAATGTCATCAGCGCTTTTGTGGCGCGTGGTGCACAAGTGGCGTTTTAACGTGGGCCATGAATACGCCGCAATTCTATAGGCTGGAGTTCCGTGGAAGGTGTACTGCTTCCTTTAGAGACTATCTCTCAGAATCGTAGCGCCTGCACTCACACAGAACGTGCTGAAGGTTTGCAACGGAGGCATAATGACGAGTCGGACAGTTGGAGCTTGTTCCTGAAATAGTTGGTGTAGGTTACGTTTAGTCTGATACCGTGTAGGCATGTTTGGTCTTGTCCTCACCAGCGTGTCATACGTTGATGTAAATGAGGAATGCTGAACAATCTTCACGGCGCTTCCGTTTGCAACAGTTTCGTTTCCAGCGTGGTTTAGTTTTAACGAAGGAAGCAATGGTTTGAAGCAGTAGTGTACCACAGTGGCTTAGATTGCAGCAGTAAATGTGCTGAAATCTCAAAGACGCTGTCATAAAGAAAGCGAGTAGGAGAATGGCAGGACGGTCGAGGTGTGACATTATATAGTGCCACCGGAACTGCTAACATTCGTGTGAAGAAAGCATGGCAGAGTCATATAAACAGTCAGTTAGGTCGATACACTTCAATGAACACAACAACGCGATAATGCATAGCTTTTCCCGCGAGCGCGGCATGCGCTTATACGACCCCGATATTTTAGCCTCGTAGAATATTCCATAGTCGTGACAGTATAACAAATGCGCAGTGTGAGATAGAGACACTCGGCGTCTGCCAAGGACGTGTTCGGTCGTGTTCTTCGCATCACAGAAACGACACGTCAGAATAGGAGCGGAACCCCATTCGAACAGACAATTAAAACCTGATCCCTTGATCCGCCCACCTATCTGACTATAGGCCATTCCAAAGCTCTGACCACAAACAACGGTTTTGGAATGAATGAATGAATGAATGAATGAATGAATGAATGAATGAATGAATGAATGAATGAATGAATGAGAGCTCTATGGCACAGAGCAACAAAGGTGTGTAGACCGTATATATACAGTAAACCCTCGTTATAACGAAGTCAACGGAACGGCAAAAAAATTCGATATAAGCGGTAATTCGATATACGCGACTGCCCCATAAAAGCTCAGTAAGTACAGCTAAATTAGCCATGACAACTTCGCAGAAGTGGTATTCAGTGAAATAAACTTTTATTCACGCACAAAAAAGTCAGTCAGCTGGTTTGTCGGGTGCTTCGGCTGGGCGCGAGGAGTGCCTGCTCCAGTTTGCTCAGCAAATTATGAGGTCGCGGTCGCCGCTCCCGCACTCCACTCTATTTCGCAACAGACGGAGGCACTCCTGCGTTTGTGCCACTGTTGGTGTTTCGCGAGGCTGTTCGTCTAGCGGCTTATCCTCCTCATCGGGGCCTCCAAGCAAGTCGACTATTTCGGCATCCGTAGCTGGGGCAACGACGGGTACATCTGCGTCAGCCATCGCGAATGATTCGAAGTTGCCTTCCATATCTCCGCCAACGATGTTGTTCACAGCTTCGTAGAGATCGTGGCAGTCCTCGCAGTCATCATCAGCATCTTCTGCGTACTACCGTGAAAATCCGGCATGTGCAAAGCAGTTTGCACCCGCCGTGAATACGCATCCGTAACTTGTTACTTCGCTCTAAGCGGAGCAAGCTATCGACATGCTTCGAGTAATCCGGTCTAAAATACACGCATTTGGGTCGGGACTGCGTGACACTGCGATAAAAGCGATAATTCGAATAAAGCGACTTCGTTGTAACGAGGGTTTACTGTATATATATATATATATATATATATACTATATATATATATATATATATATATATATATATATATCTATATATATATATATATATATATATAGTCCGGGAGGCCGGTGGCCTCCCGGATTATATTAAGTTAACGACCTGTGGGTGCTTAGAAAAGTGAAAAAAAAATTAAAGAATCGCGAGACCACTAAGCAGCCACGCAGCTCTTTTATCCATTCATATGGGTTCGACTGCATGGCGCGTAAGAAGGTGCACCATTCTGATTCTTAGTAAATCCAGCGCTGGATCAAGCAACGCTCGTCCCTATAGTTGTGAGTCCATAATGTGTACGCGCTTCAGTACATTAACGGGCTCACCCAGGAAAAAACCGTAACTCAGTCCTGTCATCTACACCTCCTGTATGCATACTTGTTCATGCTCGTGCGTGTGACTCCGATAACAACGGCCACCTCTTGCCTATATATATTGTGACGTAGACACTGTAATGCTTCTTAACAATATACTTCGAAAACGGTGCTCTAGCCACCGTATTGTATATTATAGGGAAGTACAGAGCGTTCCGTTCTTAGAGGGAATTGATCACAATTGATACGCAGACTTGTCCACCCGACGTGTACAGTCGTCACGCTTTGAGTCAGGCTGAGGTGCAGTGCGCCAGACACAGCCATATATAGAAAGCCAGCAAAGCGGCAGGCTCATGTCTACGAACCAAGGCCGTGAAAAACGTACGTCAACCGCAGGAATACAGAAGACAAAAATAACTGTATATATTTATTCCTCATTCTGACACACAAAATCCCACTGACGAGAGTGCACTGGAAAGTCAGCAATGCCATGTGCACACTGCAGTCCTCAATCAACTCCCCAACTGTATGCATTTGGGCGGAGAGGGAAAAAAACAGGTTTTATCGGGGAATTACGGTCCGTACAGTCAGTCTAAACACGGTAACTTATAGTTTATTTTGGAGGTACACAAAAATGTGAAAATATGCTGCTTTAGTAAAGGTTAAAGAGCTTTAATCTTTAGTAAAGGAGCATATGTTAACATTTTTGTGTACCTATAAAATAAACTAAAGGTTACCGTATTTATAGTGTATAACCTATAACCTCCAGTTGAAAAAGCTGCCTTGAATACCTTTATTAAAGGATAATTCTCCAAAGGTTACTGTATAACATATATTTTGTAAGTACACAAAACTGTGAAAATTTGCTCCTCTACTAAAGGTTACCGTGTTTAGAGTGTATGCTCAAACGCTTACGTTCCAGTCCGTGAAGTACGCATGCGTATACACGGCGGAGCGAGCATGAATGGACGAACAGCTACAGCGATAATCTGCTATCGCTGATATAGGCTCTTCAGTTGCGGCACGCCGAGGTCTGCGGCAAGAATGCGCTGACACGTGAAGGAGAAGACGGAGGCATGCAGGAGGCACTCTACAAGAGCTTGGAGAGCACAGCGATACCTTGCGGCTCCCTCGACTTGTGTGGAAGCCACATTTCTGTCGGGGGTCGAAGATCGGAGAAGTTGCACGCGTACCGAGAACAGAGGGAGGAACACTCACACAATAGAGATATCGCGCGCATTGTTGGTTTAGGTATTTCCTCACATTCAAGTAGCTGCAGTGTGCTCAACGTACGTGACGATGCATACCGTCTCAACAGGACTTGTTACCGCGTTATAGTCGGTTCATGCTGTCCAAGGAAAGTATAGTTAGCGCAAATTAGAAAAAAAAAGGAGAAAGATGATTTGGCACAGAACAACCACATCGTACACAAACCAAAGTGGCGTTTGTCTTGTATATACGATGTGTCTCGTCTCTGTCTAGATTATTATTATTATTATTATTATTATTATTATTATTATTATTATTATTATTATTATTATTATTATTATTATTATTATTATTATTATTATTATTATTTGCGATTGCTAGTTTCCGCCGATATGCCGTCTCTGTTGGGGGCATGCAAGAACAAGCTAGCGCGTATTATAGTGATTCCGTATGGCGCGACGTATACTGAAAATAATGCCTGGGCGAAACTTCTCACAAGGCTTCCGCTGAGAGACGCGGTTGAAAGCATGCGAAAACCGCGAGAACTCTGGATATTTCGCTATCTTCCTTTTTTTTTTCTTATTTGGAAGTCTTGGGCTATATTTCCAGAACACTGAACAGGACTTCGGACTTAAGGGAGAGCACTGCAGTTGCGTGATTACAGCTTGTTAATACCCCTTCTTTCCGTCCTCGTTGTCTTTAATCTTTATTCTTGGTTCCTATTTTATCGTTAGCCAGGTGTATACAGTAGCAGGCTATGAACGTACAGAGACCCAGGCTGGCCTCTCCGAATTTCGGTTATGTTCCCTCCCTTGTTTTCGTCACTGCGCCTCTCTGTTTACAAACACTCGTGTTATCGTCGGTCGTGTGCACTAACGCTGTGACGAGTGATGCGGCCGCAAAGTTGGCGCAGGATCAGTACAATACATACATGGTCGCGAGCCAACATTGTGGTCTCGATGTGTTGTTATCGGGTGTCTTGCTTACTCTGGTTCCGTTTTCTGGCGTCAGTCGGAAAACGGTGATCGTGTTGTCACCCACTCGAATCTACACCGCTCTTACAAAAAACAGAGCAGTTAGCTTATGCAAGGCAGCCTAATGGCACGGGAAGATATTTCAGAAAAATCTTAACAGCGTAGGCGCCAATAAGTGCTACCCTGTGCGTGTTCATTACTGCAGTCGCGTACGCATGCATTCATGTTATTTTTGTCTCTCTTTCCGTTGAATAAGACAGATGGAGAAAGACACAAAAAAGCCGGGAGCTTCAACCCGATGTCCCAGCCTGTTTTCGACCATGCACTTGTTAAGAGAGAGAGAGAAAGAAAGAAAGAAAGAAAGAAAGAAAGAAAGAAAGAAAGAAGAACAGGCAATCGAGTTTTATATGCAGCAACCAACGATCTCAGACAACTGAACATTGTCATTACCAGGAGGTGCTGCAATGCATTTCAAAATACCAGGAGACTGAGTGGAACAAAAGCTTTAAGAATTCCTTCCTTTCAAGACTGATGACGCCAGGTGTAGTGGCCCTTGTTGTATATACGCCACCGCACCTTAATGGAACTCTTACGAAATGGCGCATGCCTCGCCTGTATCTTCCGCACGCGTATAGTTCCGTCGTTGCGATTATAGATTGACGCGTTTCCTGTGTCGCCGCGTGCCATTTGAACCAGGAACTCTTTTTCTGGCACGCTTACGGGAGACCGGAAGTAACCGGAAGCGGTCGTACTCTCTTCCCCTTCCTTTGAGTGCCGACAAGTAAGAGTTCAGGAAGCCACGCGCCTGTCGGAAAGGTGCGGTGTTATTGTGACGTACGCTCTGAACTAGCTGACAACCGTGACGCGTGCGTCGGGACTGTAGCTCTCTGCAGACCACGGGCCATCAAATCAGCTCCCCTCTCCTCACAGGATATAGGTCACAGGTAACTTCTTTGACGTAGTACGTCAGCGGAGGAGCGACCAACGCGATTCGTGGTCTCAGGACTTACGTCATCAAGACGCAATTTCCTTTCTCCGCCCCTCTCTTGTCCCGTGCCGTGCGACAAAGATCGCCGAAAACAGAAGAGAAAGGCAAAAAGAAAGATAGGTGCACTGTATGCATCGGCGTCAATAACGGAAACGGCAGGAGTAGAAAATTGACGGAAGCTTACTGATATCGACGCAGGTGATAAACAAAGCCCTTTTGTTTGCCGTTGCTTGAGGAACTGGCAATTGCTTTTGTTTTTTCACTCAGTGCACGCAAACCACGGGTGCACTTTTCGAAACTCGCCTTGATGTCGCAAGCACTGCGATGGAAGTCCTGCTTTGCTTGTATGGCGTGACAACAATTGGGCTTTCGCAATGCAAAATGCATTTTCGCTGGAACAGGAGCTTGCTTTTCAAACAAACAGTGTTAACGATCGATGTTGGGTGTTTGGAACAAAGCGACTTCGCTGACTTCCTGTCGTGCTTATTATTAAACTGCAAGCCAAGTTTCTGCAAAGCGGATTTTGTGCTCAAGCTATATTTGTGTCTTTGAAGCTTACACATTCGTCTTTGTGTGTGTGTGTGTGTGTGTGTGTGTGTGTGTGTGTGTGTGTGTGTGTGTGTGTGTGTGTGTGTGTGTGTGTGTGTGTGTGTCACCCTCTTTTATAACGGGCTCGCATTACAGGGTACACAAGGCGTTCTTTAAGATTATTTATTGTGATTCCCGGCAGATGTTCTCTCGCATGTGCTGCAGCCGAGCGCTAAGCATTTATCTTTATTAGTATGTAAGGAAATAAGGAAAAAAAAAAACTCCACAGCATATCCACGGAAAGAATGACGATGAGTGGGCGAAGCTCCGGATGTTCATCGTAGATCGTGCCGAGTTCCGGATTAATTTAGTTAAGGCGCACGCTACGAATCCTTATGGTTCAACTACGCACAAGTGAAATCTCCCACCGGCACTTCATTGCAAGTCAAGATCCAGTGCATATATATATATATATATATATATATATATATATATATATATATATATATATATATATATATATATATATATGGGTGGCCGGTGAACGGTTCTCCAGCGCGAGCAGTCGGTATTTTTAAATCGAGAAACTCGCTAGAAGACGCTGCCTGCGCCAACGTTGTCTCTCGCGGGTGAGAGCGCTTTCTCCTTCTTTGCGAGCTGGTAGAGCGTTCATCGAAGAAAGAGCGTTTCCATAGTCAACGCTCGCCTTTCGCTCTCTCTCTCTCTCTCACACAAGACAGCAGATGGAAGAGTGAGAGAGCTCACGCGCCGGGAGGCACGCGCCGAGGGCGAGCGCGAGCCTCCCGGCGGCGCGAGGTGGCTACATACATGCTACTACAGAGGAGGGAACGACCCACACCCTAAGGAGCTTCGCCCCTAAAAAATTGAACAGAACGTAAGACGATCGTCTTGTTCCATGTGACTCTTGCACATGTCATTATATGCGGGAGTGTGTACAACGATGAATGAGCGCGTCGTCTGATTTACCGAGCGGCGCCAAAGCTCGGTTTCATAATTAACAGCACTGCGCCAATTTCAACGGTTCATTATTTTTTCTATACTGCACATGTTACAAACACGCGAACTGCCTGCGTGACAAGACGGGAGACAAGATAACAGAAAGGCAAGAGATGAGCGCACCTCTTTGCTTTTCTTCTTTTGTTTTCATATAGTTGGTATTCGTGGTTTGTATGAATGCATCATTTGCATTCTAACGCTTATCAACATTCCCCGCTATCATAATGTTATGTTGCGTCTTCTTTTCTTTTTCTTTTTTTCGGCTCCTGTGGCGCATTTATTCCCTGACGATCTTTGTATAGTATAGGTGGATCCTGCTGGGATAAGACGGCGGTTTTATCTATATAGCTTTACATACCGCTAATCGAAGGACGGGCTGAGATATTGACAGCTAGCAGTGTTTTATTAGAACAGGTTACAGGACGAGGGGACATACAAAGCTGAGCGTACACCGAGCACACCAGCCGCACACCGGTCGTCACTGCCTCACGAGAAAGCAGTTACAGAACTGACTTTCTTTCGCTGGAAAAATACGGTGTCGTCTAACAGTTCTGTCTTTCCGCCTGTGGAGACGGCATGGCCTATAGTGTGTCAACACGAATATGAACACTGCATGCCTCAAGGATACCTCGCGCCCCGCCACGGTGGTCTAGTGGTTATGGCACTCGGCTGCAGATCCGAAGGTCGCGGGATCGAATCCCGGCCGCGGCGGCTGCATTTCGATGGAGGCGAAATGTTGAGGCCCGTGTGCTGTGCGATGTCAGTGCACGTTAAAGAACCCCAGGTGGTCGAAATTTCCGGAGACCTCCACTACGGCGTCTCTCATAATCGGAGCTGGTTTTGGGACGTTAAACCCCACAAATCAATCAATCAAGGATACCTCGCAGTTAGATACATAAATGGCTGACCCTTGTTTTCGTCTATGCGTCGCGGGCACGCGGGAACTATATGACGTCTCTAGCCGGCAAAGCTTTCCATGCTCGCGGTTTTCACATTCACCGTCGTGTCCTCCTGCTCCCCGGGGCCATGTTTCTCAAGTTTCGCCGTGGCATCGGCCTGCTGATATATAAGCGACGCGCAGATTTGGTCGTGCTCTCAAGGTTGCGTCGTGTGCACGTCTTCTTTCGCGCAACCAGCGGAAACTGTTGCAGCAATCGCCGCAAGCATACTTGGCTGACGACAGTCTTGTGACAGACACTTTGCTGAAAAATAAGCAATGCCATTTTGGACTTACCGCTGCTCAAATTTCGCGGGCGCTCACTTGCTCAGCGCCACTGTGCGAAGTTGTGCCGTTTCCGTTAAGGGCGAGACGTTTTTTTCGCGCTTTCATTATTTGACGATGCGTAGACGAAGGACTTAGAGGCCGATAATCAATGCAAGGAAAGGTGAAAGGGTCGGTGGCGACCTCCATAACTCCATAACAACAACAATCTACGCTTGCGTTATACAAGCTCTGGTGCCAACACGGGTTGGCTCCAACAGCTGCGATCAGGCTTCTTTGTTCAAGCGACGCTGGTATTGCCTGACTTGTGAAGCCGTTAATGGGGTGTTTCGTCCACCCCCCCCCCCCCCCCTCGCTGCCTTTTTCCCACCCAGAAAACGATGATGATGATGATTGTGGTTCGGTTAGGAAAGGACGCTAATTTCTGCAGCCCATGTAGGGAGCACGGCTAAGCGTCCGTGGGGGTGGGGGAAAGGGAGTGAAAGAGATAGAGAGGAGAGGAAGGCCGTAGTGGAGGGCTCCGGAAATTTCGACCACCTGGGGTTCTTTAACGTGCACTGACAACGCACAGGACACGGGCCTCTGGCATTTTCGCCTCCATCGAAAATGCGGCCTCCGCGGCCGGGATCGAACCCGCGTATTTTTGGTGGCAACCGAGTACCGTAACCACTACACCACCGCGGCGGACTCAGAAAACGATCATTATCGTGAAAACAGTGCGTGCGCGCTTTCTGCACTTTCGCTTCGAGCAATAAGGTGAGCTGAAAATAAAATAATAAAATAGCATAGATTGAAAATAAAAATTGCTGGCTGGTCTGCGGATTCGAACCGCCTAACGCCAGTTTGCGAGATCGCTACGCTAATCGATTCGGCCACTGTCGTTTTCTTTTTCTTTGTTTTTTGTAAAGCAGCCACTGTCGGTGCGTCATAGGACGTCAATAACTTGTGCACGCTGCCCAGGGAACGCTCCGCAAATAAATAAATAAATAAATAATAAATAAATAAATAAATAAATAAATAAATAAATAAATAAATAAATAAGGAGGTACGCACACACGAGGATTCGCTCGCCCCATTTTGCCGATAAGAGAAGAGCTACGATTTTTTCTTTTTTTTTTGTATATACTTGAGGCGGCTTAATCTGACATAATATGGTTGCCGTGTTACACAGCGCCTTCTATTGGCTGCAGACAGCAACGCTACAGCAACGCTATATATTTGATTAATAGTGATTGCGATTGGCCGGTCACTTTTGACCTGCCCATTGAAAAAAAAAAATTATCATTTACTCTTCCATAAGGGGTGGTCATGCGTGATGAGCGTCAACTATCTCTATATAAGTACGAACAAAATGAGCTCTGAAGAGAGGGGGAAGAGGACGAGGCACAGACATGCGGGTTCGTCACGTACAGTTTGCTGTAGAGCGAGAAATGAACGGCACCAACGATACAGAGTTGGGAGACTTGACGTCACATCCTTCCTAAAGGTGTGCAGCGCAAAAGCTTGAGACAGGGAAAGGGAAAAAGGCAAAAGATGCATGCACATTCGCGCATGCGTCTCTTGGCATCTTTTTCATACATTATCTATTAGAAAGATAAAGGGTAAAGCTGAGAGGAAAAGCATGGCCATACAAACAACATGTCAAGTATTTATTTGGGGATAATTACCCACTCAGCATTCATGATTAATCTGCGAATTAAGCTCACGCCCCCCCCCCCTTTTTTTTTTTTGCATGCTTTCTACAACACGCCACATACCTCAGTTCTTTAGACAGCCTTAAATTTCTCGAACCTGCGAAGACTGAATTGCATTCGCAGTGGCAACGTTACCTCGCCCGTCCGTGCTGGGAACAGCACGTGCACGTATAGTGACAGCACGCATTGACGTTGGTGTTTTATAAATGCATACCCCGCCATGGTGGTCTAGTGGCTATGGTACTCGGCTGCTGATCCGAAGATCGCGGGATCGAATCCCGGCCGCGGCGGCTGCATTTCCATGGAGGCGAAATGTTGAGGCCCGTGTGCTGTGCGATGTCAGTGCACGTTAAAGAACCCCAGGTGGTCGAAATTTCCGGAAACCTCCACTACGGCGTCTCTCATAATTAGAGCTGGTTTTGGGACGTTAAACCCCACGAACAAACCATCTATAAATGCATATCTCTTCCCTCACAAGTTCTGTACTCGTAGAAAAACAACAGGCTCGCAACGAAATTGCACTCCTACAAGCGTTTCAGACTTCCGCCTTTAGCTCATTTCATTCTTCCTTCATCTTGCTTCTTCTTTCGTTCTTTCTTTTAATTTCCGCACGACCGTGATGCTGGCACGGACGGAGACGGATTTTTTTTTTTTTTACTTATAGCAAGTGCGCTCACTTCAGGAGACTAAGCGGAAATTGGCGCATTGTTTCCAGACGATTGCAGAGTTGTTGTTATGTGGGGTTTAACGTCCCAAAACCAGCTCTGATTATGAGAGACGCCGTAGTGGAGGGCTCCGGAGATTTCGACCACCTGGGGTTCTTTAACGTGCACTGACATCGCACAGCACACGGGCCTCAACATTTCGCCTCCATCGAAATGCAGCCGCCGCAGCCGGGATTCGATCCCGCGACGATTGCAGAGAGGACGTAATTAAATCTGTCTGGCTGTTTCCTGTCGGACCATGGACAAGAAAATAAACAAACAAGCAAGAAAGACGCCTGCGTCTGGCACGTGTAACGATTGCTTCATCTAAGCGGCAGTTCAGAGATCAATGCATTGACTGGCTTACAAGTCCAGCGCATGTCCTGTTGCAGCGAACACGAAGCTGTAAGTACGGCAGATGCCAGGTACGGGGGGTGGGCGAGCTGTTTTTCGAGGTGGCACTTGAACTGCAGTCGCCCTTTCGCGCACTCTTCGTGATGTGTGGCGGCTCGATAACTTCGAAGAGACGATTTTTTTTCTTTCAAAGGAGAAAGCCTTTGTGTCTCACGCGAAGGTGAACTCGAAAAAATAAAAATATAACGGTGGCTGGAAAATGTGGTAAAATTTTCTTCTCGAAAACTCGCGTCGAGTCGTTCGCGTGGCATATACCAAACGTTGTTATCGAAGGGTACGAATGTATGACCAACATTACTGATAGGTAATGGCATCAGTAAGTACTCGCTTAGCACGCTGTTTTCTCACGCAATCTCTCGACGCGGCACCACCTCTCTTCTTTGCCAGTGGACAGACCACGCACCTCTTTCTGCAAAACGATAGCAGCACATGGTGACTCGTTACCAACTTCTTTCACCCCTTCTGCGAGACCTTCAATTCCTCCATGGTGTCTCGCTCAGCCGGAAATCAACCTGACAATTCCTGGAATTGAGAAAAAAGCCGCTTTATCATCACCAGCGCTTAAACAGCTCACGTTACTTCTATTGTACGAGAAGTACCGGGACTCTACGCATATCTACACGGACGGATCAGTGCTTCCAGACAGCTCCACTGTAGCAGTCGTGATACCCGCGAAAGGTAAAACCTTAAAATTTAAGACGACTCATCCGACAACATCGACGGCAGCAGAGCTCGCAGCGATCCTTACTGCCCTTCATTTAATCAGAGATGAAGCGCCACACAAATGGACGCTTTTCTGCGACTCCAAGCCAGCATTGCAGTCCCTGTTGTCTCCTCTACGCCGCGGACCACATGAACAGCTGGTGTTCCAGGTTACAGAGATGCTGCAACATACAGGGAAGGCAGGCCACAAAATATCTTTTCAGTGGCTTCCAAGTCACTGCGGGATTATAGGCAATGAACGGGCCGATCAAGCCGCCCGTTCTGCACATAATATGGAACAACAAGTACCCATACCATTGTCAAGGACGGACGCGGCACGGATGCTCCATCTGCTTGCTCGCAAGTGTACTGTATCGCAATGGGGTGGCACACATTTCACGCATTCCCGACTTCACTCTCTCGATCCGACCTTAAGCCTTCGAGTCCCACCCAAGACTTGCCGAGGAGAAGCCACACTCTTATACCGACTATGGTTGGGCGTCGCTTTCACAAAAGCATATGCGTTCCGCATAGGGATGGCCGACACCGCAGCCTGTGACCACTGCGGTCACGAAGAGACCATTGAGCACATTTTATGTGACTGCCCACGATACAGCGTAGAGAGGCAACCTCTTTGCCTTGCACTCAACAAACTGGACGACCAACCACTGTCGGAAGAAGGCATCCTACGCCATCGACTAGACATCACGTCGCAGAAGAAGGCCATGCAAGCGCTACTGCGCTTCTTGACATCTACCGGCCTTCGTGAACGTCTATAAGTGGAACGTTCTTTGTGTGTGTGTATGTGTGTGCGCGTGTTTTTTGTTGTGCTTGTCTTGAATCTTGTACCCTCTCTCCGCTGTCATCTTTCTAACCCCCTCCCCTTCTCCCCAGTGCAGGGTAGCAAACCGGAATCTGATATCTGGTTAACCTCCCTGCCTTTCTCCTCTTTTCTCTCTCTCTCTCTCTCTCTCGACGCGCAATCAATTCACTTGATTCAAGCTTAAATCGACTTCCAGCCATAAACTACAATAACAGAACGGACAGCAGGAGGTGTGAGAGCTGTCCCTTCTTACATTACCCGGTCCACACGGGATGAGCTCCCATGCTGGGTGTCACATCCTTCCTATATATAGGTGTTCAGCTCAAGAGCCTGAGACAGGAACAGGCAAAAGACATTTTTCCCCGCGTGTCTGAAGAACGAATTATTTTGTAAATTGTTATCTAACTCTAACATGTTCACTGCCGTGTATCTTAATAATCAAAACAAGTGCAGCGTCCTCCTCTAGCATGCAGTGTGAGAAACATGATGAGTGAAGAGCCCACCGCATACTCTTGTACGAGTGCTTATCGAACTCCCCAACTCTGACGACAGCGGTTCAATAAGCACGGGACATACTTTTCTACCTGATGGCGACCGATGATAACCAGCTATAGCTTGTAATTTGCCTCCGATATACCTACACGGTATCTGTAATCTTGTTCCAGCAAAGTTGCTATTGTCGCGGTCGATATCGGCGAGCATATCCTGCGTTTGCGGAGGATTGTGGAGAGTGCGTGTCATATATGCCAAGTACATATCGTATGCAGTGGAATATCGCTGATACGATGTTCACCGGAAGCGTAAGATAAAACGCATTATTCTAAAATTGTATCAACGGTAACATACATTGCGCCGATGGGATGTTTGCAGGGGGAAAACGTACTGTACCGAAAAACGTAAAGCAAGATCGTATCAACACTGTCTCACTGTATAGAGGTTGAAGGCGTCGTGTGGTGTAAATTATTGATTTATACATTAATTAATCAAGCGTGAGTATGGAATGACGCCCTATAGTTATAAAACTTCGCGGGGGGCCTCCTACGAGTAGTTAACAATAAGGTAATTAACTCATTATTGGCAGCATAGCGATGATGGTAACGTAAAGGAGGTCGACGTGTCATAAAATGATGAGTTATGGGGTTTAACGTCTCAAAACCAGCTCTGATTATGAGAGACGCCGTAGTGGAGGTCTCCGGAAATTTCGACCGCCTAAAGTTCTTTAACGTGTGCTGACATCGCACAGCACACGGGCCTCAACATTTCGCCTCCATCGAAATGCAGCCGCGGCGGCCGGGATTCGATCCCGCGACTCTCGGATCAGCAGACGAGTACCATGACCACTAGGCCACCGGGGCGGGACGGTCGACGTGTCATATAATAAGAATAAAAACAAAACGTTCTCTAGCTGATCTTCACAACCTTGCACGTTATTTTCGGAACGGCACGTCGCACGTACAGAGCAGTATAGTCGACTGGCACAGCGTAGTCCGTTAAACGTATGCACGCCAGCTGAAAAGATACCATAAACAGCAAGGTACGCGCAGTCAGCATATACCGGTGAAGGTTGAGCCGTACCATTCTTCTTCAAAACATTTGTTGCTCAGCGTTTCAACGTGAGCGTATCGAGTCATAAATGTGTATGTGCGACGGCATGCAGCCGTTTAACTGCAGAGTCTCGATCGATGTAGCGCCGCTCGAATCAACAAGCGCACTGAAGACGAGCAATGCGTGCCCGAAATAGGAGCGGCCTTGTTGATGCGCTTGATGTCGTTGTGGATGCGTGCCACCGCACGCAGAGGTATATATACACTGGCGTACGCCACACGATGCTGATATAATATGCATGCCACAGGGTTGCGTGTTATCCGGCATTTGCTGCGCCACTCTGTTTTTGCCCATCGCCAAAATGCCGACAACGCCTCAGCGAGTATGGGCATGTGTGCATGACTGATAAAGTGGAGCACGCGTGGAACATGTTTTGCGAAATAGATTAGATAGATAGATAGATAGATAGATAGATAGATAGATAGATAGATAGATAGATAGATAGATAGATAGATAGATAGATAGATAGATAGATAGATAGATAGATACGGTCAAAGTTGCTAAAGTGTTCTCGCTAGACGGTTCCAAAGATGTCCGCATGGCAGTCATAATCATTACCACATATCATAACCATTATCATTCCTGTGTGTGTTTGTCAGGTCACAGTGACCAAAACCTGCTATTAGTCTGTGAATGTCATTGTGCACCTGTTTAGTGTACAGGCCCCCTGCATTTACAGGCGCTGCTCAAAATACCACGGTTGCTGTATAGTTATTGCCACGGCATGACAGTTGAAGCCACCGGGGACCGAGTAATTTTCGCCAAGAGTAATGGACGTCTGCTGCAAAACATTTTACACCGTCGTCGCTTGTCATCCTAATGCGTACGCGGGAGAATGACGCCAAGTGTCGAAACAAATTCGTCGACGTCTAAATAAATAGGGTGCGCGCGTCTAGTACTTTCGTTAGCGTATTGTGCGCTGCCCGATGTGGTCTATAAGCGTAATGGTAATCGATCATTGTCTGCTGCCAACATGCGCTCTGCTGTGTACGTCGTTGTTGGCAACAACTCGCTTCTGCCTCGCTTTCGTTGCTTGCGTGTGCGTGTATACGTGGATGTGTGCTTTTGGGAGTGCACGCGGTGTAAGAGACCAGCAAGGGAAGAAAAAAGTAAAGCATTATACTTTGCACACGCCGCTGTTCTAATCGATAGCATTTCTCTCACGCAGTAGCCTATTGCGTTGCACTTTCCTGGCGGACAAAAATGACAAAAAAGACAGAAAAAGAAGTCCTTTGCTACTGCTCGAAAGCTGCTGCTAGTGCTCGCGCTTGTTTGGGCAGCGCTAGTGAAGTGATGCTAACAGGAACGCTCTAAATTAGAGCATGTGTCAGACTGCTCTTATATATTTTATTTATTTATCAATACTGTAAGCCCGAAGGCTCATACAGGAGTGGGCATACAAGTAGTACTGCCAAAGCATCAATACGAGAATACTTCTTTTTTCTTTTATTTAAATGTTAGAACATGGGAATGTAGGCTACGTTAGAGCTGGCTGTCCCATCATCGTAACATTGAAGCTGTGCATAATAGATTTCCAAAAACGTTAGTAAAGGCAACACTGAAGTTACATGTCAAGCCTTTGAGTCCGCGACTGCATTTACGCTGTGTTGAAGGGTTCGAGGCATGGACTTCGCCCTGATGGCTTCAAACCATGACTTCGCGACAATTTAAGTTGATCATATCCAGTAACGCATTGCCTTATAAGATCGATATTCGCCATGTTTATCCACGTGCAGTTTTGCTTTTATTTGCCGTGGCGAAGAATGGTAGCGCACTGTGTTTAGGACACGGACGAAGTAAGTGAGGACACGAGAAAATCTTTTGTTTTTGTTTCGTTGGCTCAGCCAATAGCCAATGCGCCTGCGTGCATCTGCATGATCCATCTGTCTACATGCATCGCGTTGGAATTAAACAGTTTGCCGAAGCAAGAGCATCGTCCTATCTAGTTATTCTTCGTTCGCGTCTTCAACAGCGCGCTGCCACATTTTGCCATGTAGCAATATCAACATGCCCAATCGTACGCCATTTTGTTAACCGTCATGAGCTTACGAAAATACTCTATTTTGTAAATTAGGAAGAACTAAACGATTCTAAATAATAACGAAATAATATGAGAAACCACACGAACGAAGCTTACACAAATCCATTCGTTAACCACCCTTCGCATATGCTCACAAAACATTCAGGCTTTGGGCTATAACTGTTGTAGAAAACTCTCCGCTGGTGAATGATAGCGCTGGTGCTTCTCGTCTGCTGTGTGACCTGTTCTAATATGCGTTTCCTCTCGCCGCTCAAGTACGCATCGAACGGTACTAATTAGTTCGGCCCCGATCTTGCGCACTGGCCCGGTTCGTTGAAAGTGCCGCTTGTCAGCCCGTCAAAACCTCGTAGAAACCAGAAAAATTGGTAGAAAGTGACAGAACGGAGGAGGTAAGAGAAAGGGAGTGAAATGACTGTCCTGTGCATTCTGCTGTGCACCTAAGGCGTGCTTCTTCGCACTTGTCCAAGTTATGACGTTGTAGATGTCCCCGCCGTTGAAGCGAAAACGCTTGTGATTTGCAGCACGAATGCGAATAGAACGTCGGTACCTGTAGCCAGGGATTTATACACAGCCCCATAACACCCCCCAGTTGTATTCTCACACCCCCTCAAAAATTTCCCCGATAACCAATGACTTCGTTTCGCGATAACCAATGACGTTTACCGATGGAAGACGATTGTGCTTGTCGCGATTGTGCTTGTCGCGCGGTGGAAGTTGCTGTCCTCGCTGGGCACGGGTTCGCCCAGTGAAGAGTTCGGCATTCAACGCGGTTTGTGTTCCGCGTCCTTCATCGTCACGACCACGTGACGATATCGTTTGGGGGCTCTAGATGCAAAGCCACTCGTGTACTTATACCTACGTGCGCATTTCAGGACCACGGATACTAAAATTAGCTCGGAGTTCCTCTGCTACGATTTGCGTGATAATTATATCGCAGTTTCGTTACGCTAAAATCTCCCGAATTAATTACTCTTTAAGCCGCCATGCTGCGTCGGCGACAGCTATGTACACTTACTATCTGTTTTTACCTGTTACGGCCATCACTCTTTTAGTTATGTCGTCCAGCACCTTTATCACTCCAGTGATAAACAGACACGCACGTACAAGGAGACGCTGCTCTCATGTTTCGCCGGTGGTGATCGCGTGTTCAGACAAGCAAACGCGTCACTGAAAGAGCCATATTACGAGGCCACGTGCATCCGAACAAGAGCGCGCAAATGCATCGTCACCACTGCTTACTGAGATTAAAAAGAGAGATACAGGAGGAGAGGTCAGACGGGTACCGAGAGAGCCAGGTCAACATGTTATTCTCTTAGCGTCGGGCGGTTTCCTACTACGAGCAGAACACAGTCTGCTTAAGAAGAAAGTAAAAAAAAAAAGAGAGAAGAGACGAATCAGGTAAGAGAAGACGCATGGGTCAAACGCTGCGTTGTGAGGGTTCAACACGAAGCATCGATCTCCTGTGTACTGCTATAAGCTACGGAGAGGGGATAGTCCCGGCCTATAGTAACGAGGTGCAAGATAGGCGCAAGGCACGCAAGACATCCCGTATACGTATTCACCTACGGACTGCAGCGAAGTTGAGAGGAGCACTTCGCGTGAGAGTGAATTCGGCGGCGGCGGCGTCATCCGAGCGTGTCGACCGACCCACTGTTTTGTGGGGAAAGCCGCCACGTGTCGCTATTGCGGCTAGCCGCTTACCACACCGCCTTTCTTCTCCTCCTCTCTCATCGGCTTCCGTTATTATTAGGAGGCGTATGTCGAGCGTGACGACAGGTTCGCTCCGCGCCGACGACGTGAGGTCAAGTTCAGCACCCTGCCGGCCGGCGCTGACGGTCAAGAGACGTCGCGAGCTGCCTCGCCCAGCAGGAACTGTTCTCTCGAGAGTGATATGTTACGTGATGACGCTCTCTGCATGATAAAGTGAGAGCTGAGAAGGGATTGATTTGTCGGGTTTAACGTCCCAAAACCAGCTCTGATTATGAGAGACGCCGTGGTGGAGGTCTCCGGAAATTTGACCACCTGCAGTTCTTTAACGTGCACTGACATCGCACAGCACACGGGCCTCAACATTTTTCGCCTCCATCGAAATGCAGCCGCCGCTGCCGGGATTCGATCCCGCGACCTTCGTATCTGCAGCCGAGTGCCATAACCACTGAACCACCGTGGCGGGGGCAGAGCTGCGAAGGGAAGAACGCTGTATGTAGTTCGTTCACAATTTCGTAAGCGCGAGTGGTACCATCGTAATTGGTAAAAAAAAGGGGGATTCGATCCTGCGACATTCGCAGGATCGCACGTTTAGCAGCCAAGTTCCATAGACACTAGACCGCGACGGTGGGGCTATGCCGCACTACTGTTAAGGTAACTAACATGTTGCCTACCGTGGCACACTGGTGTTGTGCAGGTTTTGAGAAGTGTTTTAACCTTGGAAGAGGTTTGAGAATATGGGCCCTGATCTCGCTTTTTGTTCGATACCTGATCATATACTGTTACTATCTATGGCCAAGCAAACGTATAGCGTCATAGAACTCACTATATTTCAGTCTTCCTCATCCCTCTCCCACGTGTAGGGTAGCAAACCGGTTTCCGCAACTGGTAAACCTCCCTGCATTTCTCTCTCCACTATTTCTTTTCTCACTTGCCGTATTATACTAGATGACCAGTTCAACGAGACACCGGCACTCTGCCTCTGAACGAAACATACTTTGGTTCGCGTGCATTAGTTAGTGCTCTAATGATTCGGGCGTTTTTAAAAAAAAACCTTTAGGGGCGTGACAAAATTAATTCTGCCGGGAGACATTAATGATCTTGCTCCAGTGATACACGTTGACGTCCTGTGACTTCCTCACCTTGCTGTATTAATCGTTTTCAACTATCTACATGGCATGCAAATGCAAATGCAAATGTTACACAGCGTAGGTGAACCGGACACACTGCACGTCATTTCTCTGTATAGTACTCTTCCAGGGTATACAGTTCCTTTGCGGTATACATTTCTATCCTACATGCCAAATGCGATAATTATTGTCGCTCATCATATCATGCAAACCGAGACTACTTCGGCGCCCAAAGCATCCTCTGAGGAACCGAGCAGCGGAATTCTCCCGCTGTTGTTTTCTCGACACAGTTAATTTTCTCAAAGTACGCTATAGAGAAAATACACGAACAATTTTTTTTTTTTTTTTTGTCGCGTACCAGCAACGCGACGACAGAAATGAGGGGCTTACACAACAAATATAAATAACAAGTGAAAATCGCTTCCGCTGCTATACGCAATTCATCGCAGATTTTTCGCCGCATGCAGCTGTTCGCAGGAACGAGCGGCCATTTATTATTATTTTTCTTTAATTCCGTTTTCCCTTTGCCGTTCACATTGCGTGCAACGCTTACTCAAAAATCAAATGGGCCGGTTCCAACTGCTCCCGGAGGCCTGGCCACGCGCGGGTCAAACGGGATCTCGAGATGCACCGGTGCGGATCGGGAGGGCAGCAGTCCGCGCGCGCGCGCCGTCTCTCGGCACACGCACGCGACGCGTGGACTGCCACGCGCAGCTGCTGCCATCGGAGGATGTCGGACCCCCCCCAGCTCACCTCTTCGCCCAACTCAACCCTGACCCCCAGAGCAGAGGCGGCCAAAAGGGCCCTGGCCTCCACTGCTTCGTTGCACAGAGACACTCTGTGCGAACCATGCCCACCGCTTCTTCTTTTTTTCTTCTCTCTCTCTCTCTCTCCTGTTTTTCTTCTTTTCTGCGAGCAACAAGCAGTCCCCTGTTGGCCATCTGGGAGGCATGCCGCCGAACAGGCTA
>JABSTT010004052.1:0-24200 GCA_013339685.2 Hyalomma asiaticum | reverse complement strand
GGCCTGTCTGGAGAGGCGCGAGCACCTCTCTAGTCCTACCGTGGCTTCACTTCGCCACTCCTCGATGGTGACACGGTTGCACGCCCGTTCCAAAGTGGGCGTTTCGTCGCAGACGGTGTCTCCACGCGTCAGTACTTGGCAACCGAGCTACACGACTTTCTGCCCCTGAAGAGGACACAGACGAGGGGGTAACACGACATGGCGTCCCAGAGACGCATAGACTAGATAGTCGAAGCGAGCACCTCATCGTAAAGATCTCAAGAGACACCAAGCCTGGTACTGGCACCGCCTGCCGACCAACACTTTTCGGAACTTGCACAAGCTTCACATTACGTACCCATGCGGATATACCGACATATGCCCAAGGTGCGGAAACGTTGCAACACTTAGGACGCATAGCATACAGTTGTCCAGAGCGACCCGCTTCAGTTGTCTGTGGACAAACGCACACGATATGGGCGTAGTGGTGGGAGGAGCGAGTCGCGGGACGGGCCCTCGGAAGCCATTTGGTGGCCACGAGCCAGGCCCGGCGAGCTGCTATAACCAGCGGTGCCTTGGAAGAGGAGCCCGACCTCCGATTACCCAATTTTTGTTTTTGTTCTATAATAAAGTTTTTCTCTGTCTCTCTCAGCAATACAGGGTTCAGTCCCGTAAGGTCTCAGTATTAAAATGTCATGCACGTGCAGACATCTTGACACATTATTTTTGTAAAACATGTGGATGTTGCTGATGTAGTAACCAGCTTTTTTTTTCGAAATGCCGTGACGAAGAGGAAATATAACGGTTTGCTGCGCTAATGAAGCGTGGCACGTTGAAGCACGATTGATATTGCTCGCATTCTTCTTGCAGGGGACTAGCATGTGCCAGAACATGGAACAGGTCTTGGAACAGGTTCCGCAACAAGTACAGGAAACTGGCCATGTATAACTAGGCTGTATTAATTTCCATACCACCGTTCCGTCGCACTGATAAAGTCATTCCTTTCTTTTTGTTAGATCTTGTCTAGAAGATATCGCTGCAAGGTCCTCTGCACACGCTTTCAAAATATGACCCGGTTCATTTTTAGCATTTGTGCTACATTGCAGCAGGTTCTTCAGCAAACTAAATAAAAGGCAGCATCATTCAGTCTGTAATAACCGGGGAGAGTAAATATGAGTATGCGAACGTAGCCGCCGTCTCCTTAAATAATTTTTGCGAGAATCCCAGCCTGGCAGTGCGAGCCACTGCAACCAATGTTCCCGAGAGAGACCTATGCGTAGCGAGGGCTCAGTGTTTCTATGGAGCGATAAGCGTTGAAATAAATCTGGGGCAGGGAAGCAATTTGCCAATAATGGCTTTCAGAGAAACTCGGCACTTGTTTCCCAAGAGTACCGAAGGTGCCGACATCCCGCCACACGTGGTGGAACTTAACCTCGGTCTAAATCGGTCGCTTTCGCAATACCCCACGTCCCATACCCACTCTGTAAAATTACATCCTGACGATATGCGTGTCACCGAAGCGACCTGCCTATACGCGCTGCCGGGAGACTTCAGGGAATTCGAATTATTGCGAACTCAGGTAAGGAGAAATCGGAGAGAGCGCTGCGGTGAAGCGAACCTCGGCGGGCGCACTGGCGACCGCGACTCGGAAACTGGAGGGAAGATAGGACCACCTCCTCTCTCGTTACTTTCCTCCGCTTCCTGCTATTTCCGGACGCTTCCGGGAATCACATCGATCCATCCGCACTTACCGGAACCGCAGACCCGGACGGGCTACACGTGAGCCTCTTGCGTTTAAAGCCCCTGGGGGTATCCGTGTCGTGGCGTGTGTACGGACATGAGCTCTATGCAAATGATCTTCGTGTCATGCTGATAATGAGCCTGGTTCCAGTGCTAGCACTGACCTAATGGTCTAGTATTTGCTTTCGAGCCGAGCTAGCGTGCAGTACATTCTGCCGAACTAACTTGCGATGGGAATTCTTCAACTCTGATTAGTTCCGGGCTGTATAGAATCACCAATCAGCCCCTTTCCTCCCTCCACTTGAAACTTCTGAAATTATAGAATTTAAGCTGGACGCTAATTCCAAAATCATGGCTCCGCACCCTTCAGCAGGGCTCAGTGCTTAATTCTCAGAAAATTAAAAGCAGAAAAAAAGTACACCTAGACTTCAAGCATTTGAGATGGTTTTGAGACCTTTTTCATGGTACAGTGAACAGCAAACGAGCATTGCACCGTCCATGTTAACATAAAGGCGAGCGTATTCTAAAGGTATCCTTCATAATCTGAAAAAATGTGTTTATTTGCAACGATTGTTTAGTTTAAATATCAGTAATCATGGGCAGAGTAATTACGCGACTCGCTGCGAAGAGCTTGGCAATATTTTTCAGCTTGCCTATTTGTACTTTATCGTGCACCATATTTACAAAAAATAGCGTGATTGCAGATGTCAATGGATGCTGTATAACACATTATCCCTACTACTCCAAGCACGAGCAAAACACTACAGGTCACCGGTATCATCACTTTTGTAGCATCTACGCGCAGCTCAATATTTCCTCTTTCCGCGAGAACACACGCTTTTATTGACTCAGAATGCATGCCATTTTCATTAATGGCATGCATTCTGAGTCTGAATGGAAGCTATGGATTCAAGGAATTACCCCAGATATCCCAGAGCTCTCATCAATGCGGTTTTCTCCTTTCATTGTGCAACTGTCGCTTCTCGAGTGGCCGGGAAGGCACTTGTCGCAACTCGAGCATATGTTTCCTATTTTACTTCAACATTTGTCATCTTATGGCAAAGAATATCTTTCTGAGATTTAGCACTGCCCAAGTTGCTTATTCACTCTGTAATCTATGAATTTCTTTGTTTTAAATAAAATATTCCGTTTGACCAGGCAGACAACTGTGAAAAAACATGGCCAGAGGGAGGAGGGAACAGCACAATCATACCTTACATATTTCTGTTTTTATTATATATGTCTGCCTTATGCTATATTTTGTGATTTTTCAATAAATGATTCAGTTGTTAGTACGCACTTGTGCTGTTCTCTCCTCTCTGTCTATGTTTCTTACGCAGTTTTTCAAATAATGGAATACCAACACGCCCAACTGTCTATTCTTTATCTACTGTGGAAAATTTCTCAGCCAATCTTTTGTGTTCCCACGCCGTTTCCCACCTAAAATTTTTCACGTGGTGAGTCGTTCGCAACACATAGATGATGCTATGAGATCAAACATCTACGCTCACACGATAATTTTATTTATTCTGGCTTTTGTATGAAACGGAGACATATTAAAGCTCAACAGAACAAAGAATGCGTCGAACGAACCAAGCTATCAGAAGGAATATAAATCGCGTTCGTACAGCTTCAGTCGTATGCGGCGTTAGCGCAATGGTTGTTGTGGCGCGGGGGGGCTGTGAGTTCGACTCCCAGCGCACACGCAGAAGCTTTTCTGGGTGTTTTTCGTTGTTGTTAATGTTTATTTTACTGCGGCATATCCGTTACGGTTGTGACGTACGGGGTCATGGTGGACACCGGCATAAAACACGTTCGTATTAAAAATTCGCGATCCTTGCGCCAGTAGCGCAAGTCTAGCCCAGCAGCAAAGCTGAAGGGCACTTGGCTGGTCCGCGTCTGTATCCGGAACGCACGCATTTCAGTCGTAGTTCGAGGCGTGAGATTTTGCACCCAGCTCAGGACAAACACTTTCGTGTGGAACTACAGACACGTAGCATGCATGGCCTCGGCTTCGCGCCATCCGCCCTTCTGGAGCAGTAAACTATGCATTTGTACATAGCTTCGCGCCATGACAGGGCGCACGCTCCAGCGGTGCGAAGTTCTACAAAAACGAATAGCTTTGCAAGAAGCTGGGCAGCGGTTGGTTGGTTGGTTGGTCCTTGGGTATCTTGGCGCAACCCACTCTGGGGGATCGGCCATGAACCGGAAAAGAAATTTGTGTGGGCATATCGATGCACGATGTCGTTGTTGTCTTCTTCAGCTTGCAAGAGGAGGACTTTGCCCCTGCCAGCCGCGGTTTTGACAGTGAAGAAGTTGGCTGATGGAATGTGTGTAATATAAGAAAGAAGCGCGCGTGCGAATGCAGCAGATTGGGCATTGCATAGAAGAGGTGCAGGAGCACTCTTGGGGAAAAGAACTAATGATACTAATAGTTTTGTTATAGACCGAACAATTTACGGTGAGCAAGAAATGCTTCGCTTTTGAAACCGCTACACTATTATGGGAGACGCCGTAGTGGAGGCCTCGGGAATTTCCGGCCACCTGGGGTATTTTAATGTGCACTGATATTCTGCAGTGCATGGACAAGATTTTGCCTCCATCGAGGCAAAATCTTGCCTCGATGTAGGCGGACAAGATTTTGGAGGCGGACAAGATTTTGCGTCCAGCCGCTGCGTCTGGGATGTGATCCCGTGGGCATCGGATTAATCTCCGAGTGCCATAGCCACTAGACCACAGTGGCGTGCCGTACGCGCCCTCTAGAGCAGACTTTGTTAGGCGTAAGCAATTAGGCAGAACAAGGCACACGCAGGCTCTTCAATACAGCGCAGCAAGTGAATATGTTAAAATGTATAGATCATATCAAATCCTTTAATTTCTAACATATAAAAGAGGAAAGAAGGAAACAGAAAGGACATGAGAGGAAGGAACAAACAGAAGAAAAGGGTGAAAGGGACATAAATAGAACAAATACATACATACATACATACATACATACATACATACATACATACATACATACATACATACATACATACATACATACATACATACATACATACATACATACATACATACATACATACATACATACATACATACATAGAAAGGCGCGCGCACGCGAAACTTGTCCTGGCCACTTTCCCGATACGGGAAGGCGTCCTCAAATTTTGTGCATACTCTGGGTGAACTGCACATTTTTATATTTTATCTGGGAGCGAATGTGCTGTTTTACAGTGAGTTACTAGAGGCAGCGTATAAAACACATTATGATGATGACCTCAAAGATTACATTGATCGTTGGATTTATAGGATTTTACGTCCCAAGACCACGATTTGATTATGTTAGAGTGGGCATGTATCTGATCAATGTCTAAGCCGTTGCCTTTAGTTATTGTTTCATTTGTCCTGGCCTGATCTGGCTGCTAACCAATAGCTCAATAGTCCGCGTAATCCAATGCCTTTTCAGCGTTAATGCGAAGAGTGCGCTATATATCGCACAAATATTTTGTCAAGCCTGTAGACAGCCTTCAAATGTTGTTTTACTTCCAATAATTCGTGCACCTTACATTGTGATACATTTGCTGGCTGCGTAATGTTCATGTTATTTCCATCGAAGTACCGCTTCTTCTGAAGCTCTCATTAAGCGGCTTAGCAAAAGCTTTGCTGTCGTCTTTTACACGAAATCTTATTAGCCTTCATCCATAGCGAGTGGCGACTTGACGTACACTGATAGTGAACCATGTTTATATTAAGAGCTGAAGGAATTCCGTAGAACAGCATCACGCTGTGGTTTTGGCAAATATTTCTCACAGACATGCCTGTTTTCATGCATAAGCGGCCCGAGACAAGCAATATTTGCGCGAGATTATCGGTCATGGTCTTGTGATATTGGTCGTGACATTTGTGAAAATCTCTCGAGGAGGTACTACGGCCAGTACACCCTTGTGTTCCAAAAGCTGTAGACAGAAGCACGCATCAAATTCCGTGTCCGTGTCCCGCACGCCTCTTCTTTTGATTATGGAATGTTACCAACTCGCTCAACTTTCCGTCCTTTTGAGCTTCAAATTTCTCTATGCGTGACGTATTTACCTTCGGTCCGGAACTTGTTCCGCCGCACTTAGCTCACAAGTTTTTGCTAATTCTTCATCGGAGGATGTGCCAAAAAAGAATACTCGGGAACGGAGCACACAGCACCTGTCAGTGGTGGTATACATTTATAAAGGCAATAGGTAAGCTCGGCGTAGAAAACAACCACAAGGTAGGGGTCACCAGGCACATGGCCAGCTGCTGTTTTCAGGATTGACAAGCGTCGTCTAATGGCATCGCATTTCCTGGCTGTTTTGATGAATTCATGGCTACAGAGTTCAGTCTCTAATTTCTCGAGTGTGAGTTGAAAGCCTCGTCGCCAGTGGCCACATTTCGATAAGACTAAAATAAAAGAACACTCCTGCACTTACTTGTCTTCCATGACAAAGAAACACGGGCGGTCGATGTTGACGGTATGCGATTTTAGTAGAGTTACACATATTACCCTACCGTTCCTGATAAGATTGTTCCGTCTAAAGGCGCCTGAGTGACAGTGTTGTTCATGCGTTCAAGGCCAGCAAGTAGACTAGCAAGCTTATTGTTCCATTCTTTTGAGACCATGTCATCGTGCTCATTAGCAGCGCACTCGCCTGTCCGTACCATATATTGGCTCTGACACGATAGGGGAGATTTAGAAACATCATGCACGGGGTGCTGTCAAAATGTCCAGTGCGTTTCAGTTCTATGTGATGAGACATCACCCCTTCTGAACGCGAGAACGCATGCGCGAATCCTAGCACAGGGCTTGCATTGCTATCGACACGTTAGGATCAGTAGGTTAGGAACAGCGCTAACGAGGGCAGAACTCTACCAACTGTGGGTGCAACGCAGCAGAGAAAATATTCTTCAACTACTACACATACATGCCACTAGTAGGGTTAATAGAACTTGGCCTTACGCCCCAGCGTACCTCCGAAAATACGGCGGGTCATCTTTGCATTTACCTTGATTAAACAGTGACAATACACACATTGAGTCTCGCAGATACTATCAAGAATATACAAGAAATGCATGCATTGGCCACGTGCTGCGTAAGGAAAATCGCGTAATCTGTCGGTAATTAACTGAAACGTTGACCATGCGCTCTAGATGTCTCACAGTTTTCGCCTCTGCCCGTTTCAACTTCAAAGAGATTTCTTGCTCTGTGCAGGATTTGCAGGAACTTAATTAACCTACCAAGATGATTCCACGTTAACGCGGAAAGCAACCTTAACTTTACGCCCAGACAGATCGAGCTTCGTAAAACAGTAGTAAATTTACATTCCTTGGAATACTGTGATTATTGAATAACATAATCAAATCGTGCAATTCGCCTTCGAGATAGGTCTGTTTAGAAAGCGATGTTATTATAGCAGCCGAAGAGCCAGGCGTGCGGATGACCCAAATGTTTCTACTTTTTTAGGGGCGAAGCTCCTTAAGGTTTGGGTCTGTCCGTCCATTGTAGCAGCTGATTGTAGTAGCGCGTTAGGAACGCGCTACTAGGAGGGGGCGTGTGGGAGGCGCCCGAGCTCTCTCACTCTTCCATCTGCTGTCTTGTGAGAGAGAGCGAAAGGCGCGCGTTGACTATGAAACGCCCTTTCTTCGAATGACGCACTACCAGCTCGCAAAGAAGGAGAACGCGTCCTCACCCGCGAGAGAGAAGCTTGACGCAGGCAGCGTCTTCTAGCGAGTTTCTTGATTGAAAAATACCGACTGCTCGCGCTGGAGAACTGTTCACCGGCCACCCATATATATATATATATATATATATATATAGGCACTGGATCTTGACTTGCAATGAAGTGCCGGTGGGAGATTTCGCTTGTGCGTAGTTGAACTATAAGGATTCGTAGCGTGCACGTTAAGTAAATTAATCCGGAACTCGGCACGATCTACGATGAACCTCCGGAGCTTCGCCCACTCATCATCATTCACTCCGTGGATATGCTGTGAATTTTTTTCTAACCCCCCCCCCCCTTTCCCCACTTCTTTCTTCGAGTGAAATGCAGGCTGTTGAAATCGCTCTCATTTTCGGATGTTGAGGCTCCATGGAGTACAGTTTTCTTAATATTGATAATGTTTAGATATCCGAATAAATGAAGATCAACTCTCCCTTAAAATGAAACTCAATATGTGAACTGTGTTGATAAGCGTTCATTTTTTATAGGCATGATGCTGTTGTTTTAATGACACCTCACTGGGGAGTCCAAAACAAATCTGCTTGACATTTCAGTGGAATAAGATTGGGGCTCCAAATTTTCGCTCACCCTGGCACAGGGTACGTGCAGTAGGCGGGTATAAAGCATGAATATACTACAACAACGGAAGCAATAAGGCATCTCTATTCACGTATCTTCCTGCATTGTTAATACGCGTACGTGATCGATGTACTATACTCCACATGCAAGGCACGACTCCCTCCTTCCGGCAGCGTTGCATCTTCCTGTTTCCGCAAGTCTCGTCCCTTCGAGCATAGCGCGAACAATCCTGTCAAGCCGGCGGTTCCTAGAGGTATGAATGTGTATTCGATACGCGTGACGGCTGTCGGCGGGGGCGCGGGAAATAGTGCAAGTCAGAGGAAAATGCTTCCAAGACTGCTCGGACACTGCAAGCCCATATCGGAGCGACGGAAAAGCGTCGTGCTTGTATTTTTCTTGTCACCAGACTCAATTCATCAGGTACTACCACATAGGTTTCTCTATTCTTAGCACTTCGTAATACGTATTTCAGTTTCCATAAATATTGACCGCGAGTAACTATTTGGGCAAGAGAAAATCGCTAACTTTCGCATATGGGCAAAGAACTCCTACAAGTAAAATAAGAAAATAAGGAACTTACGCACGATGACAAAAGAAGAAAGACCAAAGGTGCGAATGCTAGCACCAATGTTCAGGTGTACAAAAAAAAGAAACGAGTGACATATGTTGGGCATTTGTCCGACGACAAGTTTTTAAAACCTCGCGAAAGTGAAAAAACTGAGAACCTCAGTTGCAGCTGAAGCACAGGAGGCATTGCGAGACACTGCGTACACACTGCTTGATTCAGTTCCTAATAATGATTTGACAGGTGGCAGTACTAGAAAGTGCATTCGCTGACTAATTTCAGAGAACTGCTCGAAAAGTTAATTCTCGCCCATGAACGTAAGACCAATAAAGAAGATGTATCCCAGGCAGCACAACACTGGACCGACCTTCGCGCAACGTTGGAAAACATTGGATACAGTATTGGAACTACATTGGATTTCGGGGCCATGCTATACTTTAGACTAGATTAGTCCAATGTTGGATACCAGACGTATAACGTTGGAAAAATTGGGAAAGAATGGCTTTCGCCAACATTGTCCATCGTTTGTATTTTCAATATTGCTAAGCTTGTATAAACAATGGCAGCTCCAACCGTTTTATGCAGCCTTTATTGATGGCTGTTCCATCATTTTTTGCCGGCATTGATCGTTGGATGAAGCAGCATTTCTTGCCAGCCTTCTTTATTGGCTGATCTCATATTTTCCCCACCTTTTTTATTAGCTATCATGCACGCACTTAAATTTGTTTTGCCGAGGCTTCTGGCTCTAGGCAAAAAGCAAGAATATCCAGTAAATTATGGGAGTAAGAATAGCTTTATTTTGTACATAGTATGCATGTATGTATTGCCAGCTTGGGAAATGAATTTTGTTTATTTCATGCTTCGTGGTTATAAAGATAGCATAAAACAGACATAAACGGTCAATGCACTCGCATGTTAATGCCGAACGTATCTTTCGAACACTTACACACATACAAATAAGCAATGTCTTCCTTGTGACACATTTTATTCGTGAGTTTGAGACATGAGAAGGGATTGAAAGGAAAGTTCTGATAAAATCAACAAATCAATATTCACTCTAAGTTTGAAGTCCACTGTATATGATCAGCCCCGAGAAAACTAAACGCATAAGTACTCGCTTATTAAATGGTGGAGCAGCTGAAGCTTGAGAAGTTCTTTAAACAATTGCACAAAACAGCTTAATTGCATAAGTTAAAAACTTTCTCAAGTAAAACAACATAAGTGAATGTTAGGATACAGTGATGTGTTTCAGCATGCAGAATCCGGAACGGTGGGCATGTAGGGACAAACAGACGACTTCTAAAAAACCGAAAACCAGGAACAAGAAACGACCGTTACATAGCAAAAAGAAAACATGTGTTTCACGCAGGACAAAAAACAAACAAACAAGAAAGTCAGACAAACAAAAAAGCTGCTTTGCTAGGAGCGACTGCTTCATCTGCCGCGATCTATACAACAAAGCCGGTCACGTGTGTATTTACAAATAGACAAATCTGAAAAATACGCAGTAATACATGCTATGATGAATCCGGCAGACACCAAAATGAGGGAATGGGCACAAGGGAACGCACAATGAGTAAAATAAACGAATGGCTAAAATCGGTAAAAAGCTCTCAAGAAAACCTCTAGAACAGTCCGAACATGTTGAGGCTCATCTGTTCAGTTTACCTACAATGTCCGGTCCAAAGAAGCGCAGGGCTGCCACTTTCTCACTCTGAAGAAGTTTGCAGTCGCGAGTGCCGTGTCCGTAGTCCACTTAGGGGTTCTCACTTCGTAAACTTGCCAGTTTCAGCAGATATGCCCCGGTGCGACACAACCTGTACATCCGAAAAAAATTACAGGATATCCACGGTGTGAATGATGATGAGTGGGCGAAGCTCCGGAGGTTCATCGTAGATCGTGCCGAGTTCCGGATTAATTTAGTTAACGCACACGCTACGAATCCTTATGGTTGAACTATGCACAAGTGCTCTCTCTCTCTCTCTCTCGTGTCCGCCGCGGTGGTGTACTGGTTACGGTACACGGCTGCCACACAAAATACGCTGGTTCGATCCCGGCCGCGGCAGTCGCATTTTCGATGGAGGCGAAAATGCCAGAGGCCCGTGTACTGTGCGTTGTCAGTGCACATTAAAGAACCCCAGGTGGTCTAAATTTCCGGAGCCCTCCACTACGGCCTTTCTCTCCTCTCTATCTCTTTCACTCCCTTTCCCCCACCCCCATGGACGCTTAGCCATGCTCCCTACATGGGTTGCAGAAATTAGCGTCCTTTCCTAACCGAACCACAGTCATCATCATCATCATCAAGAGAAATCTCCCACCGGCATTTCATTGCAAGTCAAGATCCAGTGCCTATATATATATATATATATATATATATATATATATATATATATATATATATATATATATATATATATGTATGTGTGTGTGTGTGTGTGTGTGGGTGGCCGGTGAACGGTTCTCCAACGCAAGCAGTCGGTATTTCTCAATCAAGAAACTCGCTAGGAGACGCTGCCTGCGCCAACGTTGTCTCCCGCGGGTGAGGGCGCGTTTTCCTTCTTTGCGAGCTGGTAGAGCGTTCATCTAAGAAAGAGCGTTTCCATAGTGAACGCGCCTTTCGCTCTCTCTCTTTCTCTCTGTCTCTCTCTCTCTCACAAGAAGATGGAAGGGTGAGAGAGAGAGAGGCACGCGCCGGGATTCACGCGCCGAGGGCGAGCGCGTGCCTCCTGGCACGCCGGTTACGCCAGACGCCTGACGCAGGACAAGGTTAGACTAAGAGGAGCTTCGCCCCTAAAACCTCTGCCGAGTGAAAGCGGCTTCGCCTGCCTCTCCCTCCCCCCGTTGGCTAAGAAGAAAGATGTCAAACAGGTATGCCAAGCAAAACGGATTAGTGGAGCCCAGCCGCGATAAGCTTGGATGTTCAGGGGCATCCTGTGCCTGCTGCTCGAGGTAGAAAGTTAACAAAGGCTCTTCTTTACCTTCCAACGTTTTGCGTATACCGTATTAGCTCATGCACTACTTATACCGTGCTTACTCGCGCATACCACGTAACTCTTTTTTTCTTTTTCGCCATGAATCTAGAAGTTCTAGAAGGTGCGTAAATTATATGGAATTTCGCAAACACTTCCGACATATCGTGTAAGGACTCTTGACGCGTGCTGAGCTCAGATGAGTCAAATTAAATGTATCACAAAAACGAAGGTACCTTTCACTCAACAGAACGCGTGCTCTAATAGCCAAATTCATCCATGGGCTACATTCAAGCATTAGCGGATTTGCGACTCGGAAATTGTCGCCAGTGGTGCTGTCAGCGGCGCCTCCGAACTGCAGTGTCAAGCGTGGCTCTTATTCACGTGTCGAAATCTTCGTGGCGGCACGGCTCTCAGTTAACCGGCGAACGCTATGTTGAATTTGTTTTGTAGGTATCGGCAACATGTCGCTACTAAACAATCAAAATGCGATTGCCCATGGCGAAGCCTGTGCTACCGAACACGCAATACTGATAAAGGACAGTGCTAGCCTACGCCACGTGGCCCTGGGTGTCACGGGGAGAGCATGCAAGTAATATTTTTGCGTAACCCGTAAATAAAGTTGGGATTGCAGAAATTACGTGTGGGCGCCAATTATGCGAGTGCACGCAGTACGTACATGTATATTAACGTTGTTTCAAATGAAAAATAAATGATTGCTTCCAATATGTCGGTTTTACTTCCCAATGTGAACAACATAGGCGCGGCAATGTTTACGTCAGGACAATATTATCTCGAAATCAGCATCGCTGTCCTGTATTCGCGAAACCAGCTAGAATGTCTGGAGAGTATACACAGCCTACTTCTATTATTTTGCAAATATTGCTATGACAACAGATGAAGTGACCTGCTATGCCAGGCACGTGGGCTCGGAAGCCACTAACATGCTGCTGGGCATTTTGGACCATGTCATGGCATTGTAGATGTGGTTTGCTCAACTTCCAGTGTGCAAGTTCTAGCATACTTCACACACACTTAGCTAGAACTAGCGCAAATAAACAATTGCGTAAATTATAGAGATAATTTTTCTGCCGCACTGAATACAAGCACAATGACTTTTCTGAACTAATTCGCGGCACCGAGTCGAGCTAGTGGTCCTTTCATATTAGTAAAAGTGGAAATATATCGTGTGTACTTGCCTCCCGATATATCATGTGTACTTGCCAATGTTACCAACATTGATGCCACAACTCTTGTGTGCGGACGTATTGTCCGACACAGAACATTCGAAGTCCAACATTGGCATTGCAGCGAGATTCATTGGACGATATATACAGCCTGCCGCCATTAGATAACCAATATTGATAGGACTATGTGGAAACTGACCCATCATTACCATCCTTGTGGACTGGCCCCACCAATAATGAATGCTGAGTGGCAACTATGGCCCACTTTTGCCTTCTTAACAGGATGGAAGAACCATTACTGCAAATTGAATGGTTACGATGGTCCATTGCTGGAGGCCTTAGCAGATGGAATTTCCAGTGATGGCTTATGATTGGTATCACAAGACCTTCATTGGACCTCCGTAAGCCAACAAAAAGAATATTGGCCCGAGAATCTGTGGTGCCTGCAATGTTATCGTTTTGCGAGTGCCTTCTTCACTGCCTCGGAAATTGCGCTTAGTGATGAGAACAGAAAAGGTGAGGAAATGACGCTGCATTTGTTGAAGCCTCCGTAGTGGTAGTCTTTGAAGCCTAATGCAGGAGTTCCTTTTTATTCTAGAGCATTGTCATTTGTGCCCACTGCATTCGTTATTCTGCGGAGCGCTGGCGGCTATAGCAATATATAATCATATTTAGGTCATGCTTTGCCTAAATATATAGTATGGCGTTACTTTGTTCAGCTTGCAAAACAGCGAGACTGGCTATTCTGAATGCGAGACGGCTTCTCTTTTCAAATTTTCAATATCCGTTTGACAATAAATGGGAAACCGCTGCCTGCATGGAGGCTGCTCGAAAGTGGAAAAGGAACCGCTGAAGCTTGTACTGGAAAATGAACTGGAAGGGTGTTCAGTGCAGAACAAAGGAAAAAACATTCGCATAGCTTCAATTGTGTGTGAAGAAATCACGTGCTACTGTGTTATAGATGCGAAGCGCTAAAAGATCAACCACACTACTTTCCAGTATGTATCACGCTCCTTCAATATTCATACACAAAGTAACTTGAGTTACCAGTTAATGGCTGTCCCAAAGATTACATTCTTTCTTTGGCTTCATTTACAGTGGAAATGCGGTCTCCCCCCCCCCTTTCATGGTACGTTCGTCGCACACCGCATAGGGCGTGTCGAACATGCCAAGAATTCCCGCTGTATCCATTTTGCGAAATTCGCTTATTGAAGGTAGCTATAGGCGAGATTTAAGGGCTGCTTTCCTAAACTAACCGGTGTCTGCAGCTAGGAATAAGAGCTGAATAGCTTACACACAACCTTCAGGGCAAAGGAAAGTTCGCTTGGCTACCGGTATCAGCAAATCATAAGAGAACTGGTGTTAAGCAGTCCAAGCGTCATTAAAGAACGTATAACTACACCAAGCCTAAACAAATCGTCTTTTTCTTACAGCGGATGTGTTAGGAAACAATATTGACCGCAGAACTGCCATAATGAGGGCTACTGCGCATCCGTTGAGATCCAGGTTAGCTTATAAAGCAGACACAGGTTAGCTTATAAAGCGGACACATTTTCAAGGGCAACATTGAAATACGGACATAACGAGTGCGTCCTTTAAAATTGCGTTTTTTCTTTCGCTTTATGGGACGTCGAGCAGCGATCGCAGCAAGAAAATCGTTCAAGCGCTGCCATTTGCAGCAGGGACCGCATTTCATGCAAAATACACGAAACCTGCAATTCGGCTTATAGAGCTTTACCCCACATGGAAAGCCAGACAAACTACTCTTTGGCGCCAAGTAAGCGTTTGGCGCCAAGTAAGCGTCATGTGAGTGCAAGTGAAAGAAAAGGTCGCGGTTTTCAGGGCTCACTATTTTATTTTTGCATTAGTTCATGCCGCTTACATGCATTAACAAAGTATTCTAACACAGAAAATCACAAAAAATTGTAGTACCAAAGCGTTGTCATGTTCCTAGGGTGTCTCATATTACTGCGCCTTCGAAGTTGAAGGCTCCAGCAGGAGGCATGAACAATGGAATCTCAACCACTTACGAAGAGAGCGAATTAAATAATAAAAAGGCGCTTGACTCCCAGGATCACGCTCATCGCGAAACCACGAGAACCCATCAACGAAAAGCGTGCGCTGCCGATTAAGAATGAATCAGTATCCCCGTTGTTGCCTCACGCACGAAGAATACTTAGCTCTTGAACAGCAGCGTCACGGTTAGGGAGCAGGTGCATTTAATGCGCACCAGCTGCGAGTTCCTAGTCTAGTAGAAGTTCCTCCAGAGTTCTATCGTTAACCTACCTGTCTTCCGCAACTCTTTACCCTTCCTTTATTCTTATATTTGTAGGTTTTTATTAGTTGGTCCTGCCAAAAAGAAGTCGGCTAGTTGAAGCGTTAGCTGCAGCAACATTTCTGTTCATCATGATTTTAATCACCTATTTATCAATTAGGTTTTGTTTTGTGATAGAGCGGGTAATCCATGAATATTTAACTGAATAGGACTTATAAAGACGTTTCCCATTGTTACTGGTCAGCAAGAGCTGCGGATTCTAGTTTAATATTGAGCACCTACAGTGCTGTGACATGGACAAAGGGACATTTTCAGAACTGAACTTAGAGGTAAATGTGGTTTAGCGACAGTGGCTCTCTACTACATAGGACTGACCAATTTTCCTGTGTTGCTTCTGTTGCCTGTAGTTCATTAAAGCTTGGGATAAATCGTGGAGGCGGCTGCATAAAGAAAGTATCTCGAAAACTAAACATTCATGAACGAATTTTATTCAACCGTATTCGAACGTGCAATAAGAAGAAATTCACGTGCACGGCGTAAACTCGCGCAGCAAAACAACGACATGATTGTGAGGAACGCCGTAGCAGAAGGCTGCGGAAATTTCAAACACCTGGAGGCTCTTCTGCGTTCACTGTTGTTGCACAGTACACGAACCTCCACACGCATCGAACAATACACAGGCCTCAATATTTCGTGTCGCCTTGGTGTTCGGGCTCTTCGCGAATGATGACAATCCGAATGCATCAGTTCCCAGCATTCCGACACATACAACGGCGTGCCAATCTTCCATTTAAACGAGCCTAAGAAAGTGCCGTAATACCAGCGTAGAAACGCTTTTTCACTGTGTTGCCATTCCTTTTCATTTTCCACGTCTGGGATCGAGGTCGCGCCTTCATATGCGCTGCCGCAGGAAAGCCTCAACAACTTAGCTACAGGTTTTCATGTTTCATTAAAATCAAGCTCACCACTTTTCACGTCCATTCAGAATACTGCTAACGCAACTTGAAATGCAAGTTACAAGTAGCACTGGAAATACCGAACGTTGACCAGTGCGAAAATCGATTTGTCACTATTAGTTCTGCACGGCTATGCTGGTCACCTGCCGATGTGCTTCGTTATCAGTTTTGCTTTCCAGCCACGACGAATCAAGAAATATGCTGCAGAGCGTGCAAGCTGTCGAAAAAGGTTTTTTACGTTTTCTAGAGAGCGGCGAGTATTTACGACGTTGGAAATATAGCCGCCGAAATCGATTTCCTTCTTTAGATCGTGCCTCAAAAAGGGAACTCGAAAGGGAATGGTCGTCGTACAGGAGCACTCACCAAGAAACGGGCTTCGCTTTTGAAAAGCTCAGCGCACTTTTTTTCGAGCTTCGCTTCAGGCGATCGCTGCGAGAGTAAATATTGCAAAGGATGAGACGCAGGAATTACTTATTTTTGCGGGAAACATGCTCAACAAGAATTGCGCGAACGAGCAGGTGCAGGTAAACAAGCCGAAACAGTAACAATCGTAGCCGTTCGATTACAACACTCGCACGCCTCTTTTTTCTTCTGTTGGCACCAGCCAGCGCCTTCAAATAAAGAAATTCATCTCGGTACCGTATAGAGGCAGCAGCGACACGGGCCGCGGTTGTTCGCGGCGCCTTTTTTATACAGCGTTCTTTTTGGCGTTCTTGTACTACCGATGAAATAAAAATCAGCTCGCTCTAACAATACAGCTCTCTTTATAAGTGCCGTCGGATCTTCCACCATGGGCCGCTTTTTTGTGTTTTATTTCGCTACAGTGATTTCTTCTAGGCAGACCAACCTCATCAGTCTAACCCCTAGTTTCAAACTTACCCTCATCTATCGGTTTGCTTATCGTTATCTGTGCTTAACATGCTTAATGAACAAAATAGGGTGTTATTTATAAATAAACGCCTCAGTTACCTTACGCCATGTTTGCAGCTTCTGTGCCAGTAAGTGGAAAGTATGTAACAGTACCTGAAAAAAAAAACGCCCCTTCTTGTCCGTGAAGACGGTCCAAGGGCCAAGCTGTGTTAGTTACACCGAGACGCCCTTCCCAAACAGACCGTCCGTTCCTTTTCTTTTTTTAAATGCGGAGCATTTCTTAGTCGCGCGATGTCGCGCTTCGGCATAGGCGGCGGCGCCGTCCACACCCCCACTGCGCATGCTCGGCTCGTCTCGTGCCGGCCCAACGGGCGTTCACCAAGCCGAGCATGCGCAGTGGGGGTGCGTAACTCTCCCCCGTACTCCTCTCACTCGAACGCGGGCGGTGTGTATATAAGAGGCGGAGCGCGCATTCGGAACTCAGTCGAGGGCGTATTCGCTTTCGCTTGACTTGACGCTTTGCTTGACTCGAGCCTCCTTCATTCAATAAATAAGAATAATAAAGACGAAATAACAATTAAGCATTCCCAACCATACCCAATTACGCAACATTCACGTGATACCCCCACTACTCTGCGACGCATTTACTCGAGTTCCCCCCGTGGGAAGATGCGCGCGGCATTTTTGGCTTTCTTCCTTTCCTTGTTTTAGCGGTCCTTCTTTTTCCGTTCATTGTTTTCATTTTGCGCTGTCATTATGCAGCCGCCGGTGCGCATCGTTCTCTCTCTATTTTATCGTTTCTTTCTTTCTTGCGCACTGCTGAAATACAGCTCCGCATGCGCGGATCGAACCCCGACCTCGAGGAAACAGAAACACACAAGCAAACACAGAGTACATACATACATACATACATACATACATACATACATACATACATACATACATACATACATACATACATACATACATACATACATACATACATGCTTCCCACGGTACTTGGAGCTTCTCGTACGGTTTCTCAATGCCGTCGCTGTAGAATGACACCTAGCTTACCGCACTACAACGTCGGCCCAAAGACGAGTACGAACAGCTTCGCTGTTAAAGATAACCACTTCATTCATTTGCACAAGTGTACTCGCACACACCACCGAGTGTAACAGTGGCAATGAGAGGTGCACTGACTGTTCACCGTGGTGCTATAAATCTGATGATAGCGAGGATTCGCCTCTAGCGCGCCGGTTGTACTGAGTAGCCACAATGGTCCTCTGCAGCATTTATTTGTTTCACCGTGGTTTCTAGAACACCAGAAAGTGCCTTCATGGAGTGACGGCGTTAGACCACGCGTTTCGGAGGCAACCGTGATCTACGGCTATGGTGGTTGTAATAACATTTATTAGATACGAAGCAGCTTATGGCGGAGTTCAGTCCGGTGGTGGTGGTGTGTGGCGTGACCACGCTTACTGCGCATGCGCGAACCCTCTCCACAGCTCTTCTCCACTCCCCCTCTCCACGTGACATCGGCGTTGCATACGACCAGCACCACCTAGAACGGACAAGGCCCTTTCATACCCCTCTCGCCACACGGCATACGTCGCAGTAGTCCGGTTCTGCAGTGACCGGGGTATGTAGGTGTTCTGTGATCGGGAGCGGGCCGCGCTCGCGCATTCTTCCCGAAATGCGGACAAGCTAGAACAGGTTTGCCTTTCATGCTACCTGCTTCGCTGGTCAGACTGTGTTGGCTTGGTGCTGCGTCGCACGTGGTCTGAGTATTCTTCTGTTGCCACGTGTTTCATTTTATTGGTGTTGCGTTTATGAGCACGTGATTGCGCCTCGATCAGTGATCACTCCGATATGGGACGTTGTTGCGTTCCCGGGTGCCGCGGGAATTATGACAGTGGTCCCAAAGTGCGCGTTTCCGCATTCCCCAAGGATGAAGTTCGAAAGAACTGGATAATGACCATTCCGCGAAAGGATTTTACGCCAAGTACACACTCCAAGGTGAGAAACTGAAATTTGTGCTCTTACGTCTGTATCGTATGACTCGCGTTGTCGCTCTGTTACTTGTTGCAGTGAGTGAGTATCGTATATGGTGATGGTATTTTACGGTTCAGGTAAGGCATTGCGCTAAAATTGTACAGAAATACTCAGGGCTATGTCAAACTTCCCATTAGAACCTTTCGTACAGAAATTAAGTCACTTTTATGCTTGGTGCAGGTATGTGAACTTCACTTCCGCGAGGGTGATTTCATCACAAAGCTGTCACACTTCGACGCAGTCAGGAAAGACAGCGACAGTCGACAGCAAGATGGCACGCCTAGTGCTAGATGCGATAATACCGATTTTTTCGGACTGTCCATTGTACCTGGGCACGAATCGCACTCGTAGAGAGTCTCCAGTGTCTAAACGAGCCCGTATGGAAGACGAGGCCTTGAATGCATGATTGACGTAGCGCTAAAGACGAAGACGTAAGAAAACACAGAGTGCACAGGACGAGCGCTACGTCAATCATGCATACTTTCCAACTAGCCCAGCTTTCTATTCTACTACGAGGCCTTGAGCAGAGCCATGAAAGACTATATGCACAAAGAGAAGCGAAGGGGAGAAAAATGCTGTGTCCTCACTCGCAGACTTAAGAGGAAAGCATCTTGCTGCCTGCAGTAGTGAATTCTAAACCATCAAAGCCACCGATCGCTGTGTGATGTTTCTCCGCATCGAGGATAGCCCTTCACCACATGTGAGGTTTTCCGTCACGGTATCCGCTGATCTCTCCGTTGCAGTCTCGGCAGGCATGACCAAGCTGGTATCATTACCTTCCGGAGGCACATTTCCAGACGCAGTGGGTGACGTCCGGACGTGTCCTCACTGCTCCAGCAGCTCAAAAATCACATTAATGTGACGCCTGGAGTTGCAAGTGCATCGAAAACGGCGACAGTGTTGCAGAATATTGGCTCCTTACTGCATGAGCTCTCTCAAGACAATAACACGACAGAAGAACACTGTGCTCTGTTTCGCATACTGAATGAGCTGCGTTTGGTCCAAGCATGGAGGCGATCCACTAAAGGAGCAAAAGGGTGCCAACGTTCTTTCCTACATCCGAGAAAGAGTAAAGTCCATGCAGCCGCGCGAAAAGTCGGTAACGCTAATGATTGATGAAATGTACATCAAGCCATATTCCGACATTAAAGCTAGAGAATTGCGAAAATGGCCATACGTAAGAGACTCTCGTGCGCCATGTAGTTCGTGCTGCAACAAACGTCGCTTTGGACACCTTCTGCAAGCTTCGAAACGACACCATCCAAAGCAATGCACAAAAAACGCTGCAGACAGAAAGATGAAAACGCTAAGCAAGAATGAGATGGGCTGGATTTAGACTTTCCTCATTACTAATGTATTTCTGACACAGACGTCAGTATTTAAAGACTTGCCGTGAAGCCACTGACAACCGTATACAGAAGTGCCGTTGTTCAAGTCGTCTAAATTTCTAATGAAGACAGCGTAAAAAATGATGGCCACCGGTTTACACTAAGTGCGCTTTACGGATTTAACGCGAACTAAAGAAGGAAGGGAACAGCCGGGGTGCAGGGGGACAACTAGCGTGACGTCATGCTTTCCCTGGACGCGCCTTGTCAGTTCCAGGTGGTGTTGGTACGGCGGGGTTTGCTTGTCGATGCTACCGTTGCGTTTGGGCATGTCCAGTCCGCGTTGCATCCGTAGCAGTTTCCCACCGATGTTGCCGTTTGCGCTGCGCTTCCCTAGCCCGGAGCCTCGTGATCATGACAGTGTCGTGATCATGAGAGTGTACCAGGAACCCAACCTCTGCAAAGGGAATATAGAATTGTACCTACAAAGAGCAATGGTGGAATAAGACAACGTGTACAAGAACGACATCACGGTGGGAGACTTCAACGTGGACATCTACTAGAACTCTTGGATAGTGTAACACATTACAAGCAGGTACTCCATTAACGGAAACACCTAGTCAAACCGACGCAAACGCGGTGTGCACCCCCCATGCGGCTTCGCATTGCCTCATGGTCCCCTTCAGCAGGAGATGGTGTGATTTTTTTAATCAACGAGAATTTGCCAGAGATAGGCAGGGACTAGTGCAAAGACTAGGTGGGGATCATTAGGAAAGGATCCTCTTGGCATCGTCCGCTGCTGGGGCTCATCCAACCTAGGTCTTATGGGCAATGAAGATTAGTACAGCCAAGCAGGGTTGTCTCCCAGCCCTCCATGGTTGGGTTCGGCATACGGGTTGTAGCGAGATTAGACGGACAGGCCCAGATCATGTGGGAGATGATGACGATGATGATCGTGGTTCGGTTAGGAAAAGACGCTAATTTCTGCAGCCCACGTAGGGAGCACGGCTAAGCGTCCGTGGGGGTGGGGGTAAGGAAGTGAAAGAGATAGAGAGAAAGGCCGTAGTGGAGGGCTCCGGAAATTTAGACCACCTGGGGTTCTTTAACGTGCACTGACAACGCACAGTACACGGGCCTCTGGCATTTTCGCCTCCATCGAAAATGCGACCGCCGCGGCCGGGATCGAACCCGCGTATTTTGGGTGGCAGCCGAGTACCGTAACCACTACACCACCGCGGCGGACCATGTGGGAGATGTCCGAAGACGTCTCCTCACAATGCGAGCAACTGCCGGGATAGAAGGGATCGAAGTGTTTGAGAGCTCCCGGGCACAAGATAATTTTAGGATGGAGTCGGAGTATAAGCCGCTTCTCCGCTTTACTTATTCCGTAATTACACGGAAGTGCATAAAGGTCAGATTGGCAGCGGTGAACAATTTCGCGTAAATAATATATATGAATGAATTTGAGGTCGTCCTGACCATGGCCTATTGAATGGGAATCTCCGGTGAGACAGCGTGCGCGTGGCGTCGTCTGCCTCACACCGTTTCGTCCCATGTGAGCAGGAGCTCAGATTACACGGTCGGGTGCAGTGTTCCCCTGATATTCGGTGTGTTTCAATAATCCACAAGCTAGGTACGCGACACAGCTGTTTCCGATGTTTCCCAGGTCCCTTGCGAGTCGGAGAATACAGTTTGCGGTTTACAATAAGCTGCTAATATAATGGCGACTTCATTGATTGATTGATTGATTGATTGATTGATTGATTTATGGGCTTTAACATACCACAACGAGCTCTGATTATCAAAGACGCCGTATTGGAGGACTTCGGAAATCGCGACCACCTGGGGCTCTCTAACGTGCACTTACACGGCACAGCACACGAGACTCAGCATATCGCCTCCGCCGAAGTGCAACCGGCAATCATCCCGCGACCTTCGGGTACCATAGCCACTACACCACCATCGCGGGGCCAATGGCGACTACCTCCGCGTGGTTTACGATCCGGGCACGGAGCCCGTTTGCTGTTCGGTTGCCGTGGACGACAGCAGCCATGTACCGTCCCCATGGTGCGGTGCGGAGGCGTCCACGTAAGCCCGCCGGGTTTTGATCCATAATTGCGGCCGAGCGCTCCGCCCGCACCAGGCACTGACCATTATGGTCTTCTTTTGTCATCTTGCTTGGAAGACGGCATTCATGGAGGGCTTATCTCCACTCTGATCTTCCCTGATGTTGGTGTGTTTGGTGTGAAAGCAGTCTAATAGGTGGCGACCAGACGCAAAGCCAACATGTTGGCAGCCGCTGTCCAAGACGCTCCCGGCGAGTGTCTCTCAAAGTGACATGCCAAAAAGCATGGAGGCCTTTAGCCACTTCTCTTCAGAAATTCCATCCGGACGACTTTCCAGTTGTCCTGAAGCGCCGTACCCCCTCCGGCACTCAGAGGCAGTTTCCAACATAGTGTTGCTCGGCCTCTGTTTGCGCAGCTACCCTGGCGCGCAGTGGGCTGCACACCTTAGCTTTGTGCTTTCCCGTGAGCAGAACCTTGTAGTCGGAAGTACCAAGAACGCCTACGTGGCCAACCGCCTTTTCGAGGACTTCGTCATCAATTCGGCGATAGGGGTTGTGCCCCTCCACAGCTATCTCAAACAATCTGACGAGGAGGTCTGCTGTGGCGTCGTCACCACAGCAAATCAGGAGACCGATGAAAGCTTGAGCGATGGCATCACATAAAATCAGGACACTATCCTTTATATTCGCAAGTCCAGAACGTCCAAAAAAGTTCAACTCACCTTCACCGGGAAGATAAAGCCATGAACTGTCCACAGCAGCTCTGCAATAATCACTGTCCGGCCCTTCTTCAGGACAATCCCGGTCTGAGCACATGTGTTACCCTGAAACACGGGGAGGACACATGCCCCAACACACCCCAAGACCGTTGTGTTCCTGTGTGGAAATTAGGCGCCATTTGTACCATTTGTACGTACTACAAGGACACCATGATGGCGGCACCAAATGGTGAGAATAACCCAGCGAGGAAGCCGGCGACACGTCAGCCGAAACAAATCACTGGTGGCGAATATGACTCACCGCGACAGAAGGACGTTGCCTCTACGTAGGTGCCACCTAGCGGGCTCGCCCAGAAGTGAGAAACACAAAGCCGCCTTCCCTACACAGCGGCCTAGGGAACCAGAGCCGCTCCTAGGAGCAACAACCCGTGCACGATGCGGATGACTTCCTGGGGAAGCACTATGAAAAATGACAAAAAGAAAAGTAAGCGGCATGAGGGTTGCCACCTACTCCCCCTCCCCTTCTCGCTCAATGGCTGACGCTGAGCTCCATAACGTGGTGGAATCTTTCCGGGGATGAAACCAGATGTTTCTAGCCCAAACTGGAGCTTGTGAAAAGCAATGCACTCCCCCTCCCCAGCCTGCCCCGAATGCGAAAGCCATGGAAAGCGAGACGTCTGCACCGATGAGTCCAGAACCTTCCATTGCCGCCCTTGAGACCCCATTTGAAAACATAATCACCACCGTAATTAACACATTGGTGTAAACAGGCCGGTAGTCGAACAATGAAAAGCGTTTATTACTGCGGTGACGGTTATTTTATATTAGTAGAGACGTGACACAGAGGTCACGTGTACATCGTGCCTGATGCTTTGCCTGGTGACGTCACGCTGGCGCAGCTCTGCTACATCTTCGCCTTCCTGGACCAACACGCAGCCTTAACGTCTCTCTGGTTGTGGGCACCAGCAAGGCTCGCGTCGTTGCCTTGTGCTGCGGCGCAGAGTTCTTGCAGGTACTGCAGCTCCTTGCTACTGTGGAAGGGTAGCAGTGGCCGCCTGAGGTGGTATGATCCTGATATGCTTTTTTGTACGACGAACTGTCCTACCGTCTTCAGTTTCCAAGACCGCAGAGCGTGGTTCGTCAGCGGGCCGCAGGAAGACTGCTGGTGACCAGGACCGCGTGATAGT
>JABSTT010004051.1:0-25001 GCA_013339685.2 Hyalomma asiaticum | reverse complement strand
CTGAATTTCGGTGGAGGCGAAACGTTGTGAGGCCCGTGTGCTGTGCGATGTCAGTGCACGTTAAAGAACCCCAGGTGGTCGAAATTTCTGAAGCCCTCCACTACGGCGTCTCTCATAATCAGAACTGGTCTTCGGACGTAAAACCCCACAAAACAAGAACTTTTTTTGCTGATTATTGACTTTAACTGGCTGAGTTAAATTGTTTCATCCTTGCAGTATGCTGCCATGCCAGATACTTGCTGATTTTAGAAACTGCTGTGAAGTGGCTCTGCATCTTGCATGTGCTCTGTTTCAAAGCTTCACAAGCTTATTTGTTATGCTCGTATTGCTACCACTGCAAACCACTGCAATGTGTGAATTTGGTGGTGTTCTTTTTTTGCAGCGTCGTGTTTACTCCATATACTCAGAAACGGTTGATCTTTTCTAGAGAGGCCATTGGAAACGTTTTATTTTGTGGTGCAGCTGACCGTTCACACTGAGGTGTATAAAAAATAAAACAAACAAGCGTTGAAAGGAAGTGCGGGAGACGGAGGGCTGCAGCCAGGGCTTGCCTAAAGAAAGTTTAAGTTATGAAAGGGGGTGGGGGTAGAGAGAGTACCGCCTAGGCTGAGCGAGAGGCAGAGAGAGAGAGAACAACTTTACTTTACAAAAAAAAAATTCACGGAGGTACAGCGGTGCTTCGCCGCCACCTCCTCTGCTCGTCTGATGGTCTGGAGTTGTTTCTCCAGGCTTGAGTCGCGGAGTAAGGCATCCCACGCTCCAGGCGAGGGAGTGGTCAGGAGATCGGGCGGGGGTGAGTCATCGCGGCAGTCCCAGAGTATGTGCGCGAGTGTGGCGACGGACCCGCACTGTGAGCAGTGCGGGCTGAATAATTCGGGGTTGATAAGGCTGAATAATTGTGGGCATGGAAAAGAATGCGTTTGGAGGCGGCGCCACACGATTTCCTGGGATTTCGTGAGTTTGGGATGCGGGAGAGATTTAGTTTGGCGAGCGAGGCGATAATGTCCCAGGTAGCACCAGTACGTTATAATAACGTTATTATTATGTTCAGCTTGAACGTTAGGAAAATATTGTTATTGTCATTTTTTAATGTATCTCCAACGTTGCATAGGAACGTTTTTATAACCTTATGCACTACATAAATTAAGCATTCATAAAACGTTAAGCACTCATGCCTTTTTTTTAATAAGGGGAATGCCAAGTTTTCAGATGGTTTGGATCCTCCGAGCTTGTTGCATGTCTGAGTGTGGAATGTAGGGCCGCAACGGCCGTAACTGCTCGGTTCGTGCGGCCGTGCAGGGCTTGCGTCGTTGCATAAAAAAACGTTCCAGCGATCGACAATAACACGCCGTCGTTAGTGCTGGACGGTTTCACTCTGATAGATGGGAGGCACCCCGAACCTTGCCTGAAAGCGGAGACGCGACTCACGGCTGATAAAAAAATGAAGAGCCATGCAGAGGTGCAAGCTGCGCTTTATGAAACCATCGCCACGTCTTTCCTTCGCCACTGCCGACTTTCCTTGCGCATCGATCCTTTATGGGCATTCCGTCTATCGAGTATCTGACGTTTTACATTCGCTCGTGCGATAATGAACGCACAAGCGTCAGATTTACAAGCCGAGGTGCCCACACACACGGGGCCGGCTCATCGTGAGCGCCATTTTCATGACCGCTGTCGGTGCAGTAAGTTCTCATCGGAAGCGATTTCACTGCTGCAAACAGCATCGTCATCGGTGCTGAAAAGGTGCAAACAGAAATGTTGTCGGTGCACACAGCAAAGTTATCGGTGTCGGAGAGCTGCACACAGAAGCGCTGTCGGTGCACACAGCAAAGTTGTCGGTGTCGGAGAGCTGCACACAGAAGCGTTGTCGGTGCACACAGCAAAGTTGTCGGTGTCGGAGAGCTGCAAACAGAAGCGTTGTCGGTGCACACAGCAAAGTTGTCGGTGTCGGAGAGCTGCAAACAGAAGCGTTGTCGGCGCACACAGCAAAGTTGTCGGTGTCGGAGAGCTGCAAACAGAATCGCTGTCATTGCACACAGCAATCTTATCGGTATCGGAGGGCGGCAAACAGGAATCGTCCCGCTGGAAATAAAAATGTTGTCGGTCCGACATATATATCTGTCGGTCCGACACAACTGCCCTGTCGGTTTTTTTGACTGGGATGCTTCATAAACTGCAAAGTGATGCCGTTGATCTTGAGCATGCAATCAAGCCACGTGTCATGATTGCCCCAGGATCGTGTGCGAAGGAGCAGAGCTTACCGAGCACCGAACAGAGAGCGAGACTACCCACACTAGATGCAGGTGAATCATGACTAACCTCGGGAGGGCCATGCCCCTCGGTGTTTATTGCACAATGATGATGATGAATCAACGCAATAATAATTGAGCCCAAAATCAGTGGTGCACACAGGAACCAGATGGGGTGGTTCCCTAGTTACGGGACCCATACGTTCCCAGCAACTCCTGGCCCCTGCTTGTCAGCGCAAGCTGAATCGGTAGGGCGGGACTGGATAACAAGGGCTTGGGATTCGCGGTGTTGGGGGGAAGGGAAAGAAGGGGGGATCTTGAGTTCTGTGCACTCTGCCAAGATGTGTGGCAGGGTGCCCTTTTCTCTTTTGCAAAACGGACAGAGCATATCGTGTACCACAAGGTACATACAGTTCAGTACGGGATGCACAAGCGATCCCGCCTGCACTCGACGCAGGATCGTCTGTTGTTGCCTGGTCAGTTTGCGATGTGGTTCTGGCAGTCTGCGCCTTTCCTCTCGGCACATCTGGGTAATGTCCCGAAGGCTGGTAACCGGGAGCGGTAGCTCTTGTGGGTTGTGCTCGGCCCGGATTGACATTTCTTGAGCATGGTAGACAGCAATGGCGTCACCTGTTACCTGCGAGTGAATCCGGATCCACACGAGCTCTATCCGGAGGCTTGAACTTGGATAGAATGGCTCGGGCCGCAGAGGAGATTACCCCCTGCCCCCTCCCTCCCGCGGAAGCTTCCGTAAGCTGTCTTTGAGTCGGTGACCACGGTGTCCACTCGGCTGTGCGAGGGCTACAGCCGCTTTTTCGGCAATTGTGGGGTCTGTTGTCTTCAGGGACGCGCTGACGATCAGCCTGTCTTTGGACGTAACCACCACCGCTGCACAGTCACCGTGTTTCACCTGCCTGCAACGCCTGGGCAGGCCGCCGAGCATGGCAGGTGAAGGCGGCTTAGGGACGAGGGGGCATTACATGTGCTTGTCGCGCTCCTCACCCCCCAGTTCGTGCCACAAAGCAAAGTTCCCACCTGGTGAAACTTCTGCCACACTCCCAGTTGGGTAGACTGCGCTGCTATCAAGGCGAGTAACGGTCTGGCGGTCCCTGCTGTCGTATACTCCACCGAAGCACAGCTGTCTGTGTGCTGGCCACTTCCTGAGCCGGTCTCGTGCTGTCTGGAGGGTTCGCAGTGGCTGGACCTGGCACTGAATTCGACGCAGGCGCCACAAGCGGAGCAGTACTGGCATTCAACTGGACACAGGCAGTGCCGAACCCTTGCCGTCTCCGAGGTGGGCAGTGCTCTTGTGGCAGCGACCGGTGTCGCTGCTGATACTCTGTGGCTGGACATCTGAAGCAGCTTGGCGAGGCCTAACATGGCCAGCGTGCCAGTGACATGTGGTCCCATCCGGCATGTGGACGAGCAGTGATGAGGCACTTGTAGGACTGACCACTTGCCCAGTAAACCAGGGTGGGCCGTTAAGGAAGTCTTTAGGGGCGAAGCTCCTTAAGGTTTGGGTCTGTCCGTCCGTTGTAGTAGCGCATTACCTACTAGGAACGCGCTCCTAGGAGGGCGCGTGTGGGAGGCGTGCCCTCGGCTCGTGCCTCCCGGCTCGCGAGCTCTCTCACTCTTCCATCTGCTGTCTTGTGAGAGAGAGAGAGACAGACAGAGAGAGCGAAAGGCGCGCGTTGACTATGGAAACGCTCTTTTTTCGATGAACGCACTATCAGCTCGCAAAGAAGGAGAACGCGCCCTCACCCACGAGAGAAAAGCTTGACGCAGGCAGCGTCTTCTAGCGAGTTCCTTGATTGAAAAATACCGACTGCTCGCGCTGGAGAACCGTTCACCGGTCATGCACCCATATATATATAGGCACTGGATCTTGACTTGCAATGAAGTGCCGGTGGGAGATTTCACTTGTGTGTAGTTGAACCATAAGGATTCGTAGCGTGCGTGTTAACTAAATTAATCCGGAATTCGGCACGATCTACGATGAACATCCGGAGCTTCGCCCACTCATCATCATTCACTCCGTGGATATGCTGTGAATTTTTTTGCAAGGACTGGAGCTCCAGACTCCGGCAAAGGCCCTGGACACAATCCTCGTTTAGTAGCCAGCTTACGCTTCAGCTGCTTCATGAGCGCTCTGGACCAGAGGTCTGGACGCAGGACGTCCAAAGCAGTCTTCACCATCCGACCTAGCAGGAGCTCACAGGGGGCACGGCCAGTGCCATCACTTCAAGGGGTCGCGCGTCTTCATTTACCGGAGCATTGCAGGTCATGCGGTTGTCGTCCTATTTTTAACAAAACCACCGTCATTTTCAAGCATCCTAACCAATTGACAAGAGAAATCGGTGAGGCCTACCATATAATGATTAGGGATTGCACGTGTATAAGTGAACCATCAGTCACACTCCATGAAAAAGAACTTAGTTATTTATAGCACTCTTGATTATCGCGAAAATGTGACAACGTTTCCTTGGTGCACCTTTTGCTCTGCGCATGTCCCGATGTAAGCTGTCAGTACATATATATCTGTCACCTTCTTCCAATAAAGTATAGTTGCGAGTCAGCGCCTTGTTGTTCATTTCCTTCTATTGTCCTCGTGTATGTTGCGCTGTAACCAAGTGAAAAAATGAATCCCAACCAACTAGCCCAACTTGCCGTTTTACTGTGAGTGGTCCCGTACTGAAACAGTACCCGGGAAACCCATGTCCTGAAATCACCAACCTGGCTTTTTTGAGCTTTTTCTGGATTGTCTGCACCACCCGCTCGGCAGCACCATTAGAAGCAGGGTGGTACGGCGGAACCATCATCTGGCAGATTCCATTTTTCGTCAGCCACGCCAGGTACTCTGCAGTGGCAAAAGCGGGACAATTGTCGGACAGGATGATGTCTGGTAGCCCCTGGGCAGCAAACATTTGTCGCATTGCTGCAATGGTCGCATTCGCCGATGGCGTGGTGACAGGTAGGGCCTCCATCCACTTCGAGAAGGCGTCGACAACCACCAGGAAGTAGTGGCCCTCGGAGGGGCCCCCAAAATCTGCGTGCAGGCGGGACCAAGGTCTCTGTGGGAAAGGCCAGGGGGTGACCTCCACATTACGCAAGGCCCGCTGATGATCCTGGTACACCTAACAGCTCTGCACCATGTGAGCGATGTCCTGGTCCAGACAAGGCTCTTAAATTGGTCCTGAACCTCCGCTCGGGCTTGGTTTTGAAGATGGCTGGGTGTGTATTGAAGGCCTCTCAGAAATTCACAGCCGAAAGACGTTTTCAAAACGGTTTGTTAGGAGCACATACTGCGACCGTAAAACCCCCCTTTCCAGTCCTGTCTCAACTCTGCAGAATAGAGGGTACAGAGCTCCTTAGGGCGGTGTCGAAGGAGATGCCTCGCTGTGTGGTGTCCATATGTGCCTTCTTGTTGTCCGTGTCTTGTTTTTTGCGCTACATCAAATACGTTTAATATGAACCACCAACAAGCCCGCATCGCAATTCTTGTCGCCCACCTCGTTACGTCACCAGACTTCAGCGACGTGCCAGAGTGGCTGACGAAAAGCGCGCGACTACTGGGGACTGTTCGCAGTGCGCTTGTGTCCGCCTGCTCGCTTCGCGCCTGGGCTCGGTCGTGTCCCCTCGCGATCAACGCATTTTTTTTCGGTCCTCCGAAGCTTTGCCTTCGTTCATTACGTTTAGACTCGCAGGTGTGAGCGCTGACTTTGTCAGTGCGCTGCTTGTCGTCGATATTGCGCATAAGATGGCGTCAGGACAAACACCACAACTACCAGCGCTGCTGCACCTTGTCCTGCATAACCCCAAGTTAGTTAATTGTCGATTAGTGATTGCAGACTGTTTAACCATCCTGTCGGGCTGGAACGTGTGACTACTATGACTCGAAAGGAAGACCTTCACAACTCGAACCCCTGCCGACAGATTAATGTGGGATAAGATGTGTTGACTGGCGGTAAGATGGATGGATTAATTTAATGTGTGAATACACTAGTTCAATTTTAACAGTGAAGCTGTTTAAGCTATAGGTGAAACTGAGAAATCTGCAGAAAGCTCTGCTAAGCTATGCATTGCTAGCATAACAATACCACGCTGTACTAAAGACAAAGCTTCCTAGGACTAGTTACGTAAGGCTAAGTCTAATTCAATAGAGCCTAATTAGGAATAAATAATTGAAGCCTAGTTCAGACAGGACTACTCCAACTAAGCCAAACCAAGCCGAACTGAATTAATTCTACCTTAATTGAGCTATGACAAGTAAGTCAACCTAATGAAGCGGATACTAATGACTTACAATTAATTAAACCATGATACTAATAAACCATATCTGATTAAGGCAAGACTAATTATGCAAAGCCTAATTTAGCTGGTATGAACAAGTCGAGTGTAAACAAGCTTCTAATTAGACCGTGTTTAATTAAATAGTACTAATTAGGTCATGCATAGCTAGGTTATTACTAGCTAAGTCAAACCTAAGCTACACTTATTAATCGCAGGTAAATTATGCTAAGACTTCAAGGTCAAGCCTCATTAAGTTGAGACTAAATATTTCAGGAGTAATTAGGCTAGTACTGATTAAATCAGGCCTAATTAGGGTAGTATCCGTCATGCGATACCTAAATAAGACAATATATCAAAGAACAGCGTAACTAGGGCTAAACTAATTAGGCCATGCATATTTAAGATATGACTAATGACGCCCAGCATATTAAGTCATGTATCATTAGGTTTAAAATAATTAGACAGGGTCTAATTAGTATGTCACTAATTATGTCCTGGCTAATTAAGTTAAGACTAAGTCAAGTCTCAATAAGCTCAGACTATTAAGTTACACCAAATTAAGCCAGACATTACAGATGTAATGATTTTAATCCACACAAATTTACCTTAGTCAACCCTAATGTGCTGTAATCCCTAATTCACCCTAATCTAAGTCTAGCGTAATCCGCTGTATATTATGCCATAGTCCGCTTTAATGCACCTCAGTCTCTAATCCACCCAAGTACACCCTAATCAGACCTAGTCCTTTAATCCACCTCATAAAAGAAATATTTTGGCTTCGACACCAGCCATGTCATTCAGTACGAGTACTAGAAGGTGGCGCATTGGAGTGCCATAGAAAATAAACCCATCTACAATCACTGATGAATCGTTAATTAAAGTTTGGGAATAATTTGTGATATATTAAGGCTGCTGACATGCATTTGTTGGCGTCTTCTTGGAAAACTATATTCATGGTGGCTTTTGCACCGCACCGTTCGCGTCCACGCCGAGGTACACTCTAAGCCGCAAAAGACGAAAAGGGGTCTGTGGTTCGTCCTTTTGGGGGGTAAATGCATTGCCACAACCATTACTCCCTAAAGGACCAACGATTCGTCCCTCGGGGACTAACTGAGAAGGGACGATTTGTTCATCCCTTAGCAGTTACTCCTCAAGAGACTAACGGTTACTCCTCACACTTGCTCCCTCAAAGGACTAAATGTTCATCCAAGCAGATGCTCCCCCCAGACTGAGTTCATCCCATAGGACTAACTGTTCCTCTTCACACATGCTCCGACCAGACTAAATGTTCATCCCATAGGACTAAAACTTCCTCATTACACATGCTCCTACCAGACTAAGTGTTCATCCCTGCAGATGCTCCCCCTTTCCCATAGAGCAACTGTTCATCCTGTTGGTCGAACAGTTTAAACTGGCATAACCAGCTTTTCAGGGATGAATTGTTCCTCCACTGAGGGAAATAATTGATCCTTTAATATCACATGGCTTTTCGTCTCCATCGGCCTAGGCCTCTGGCTGCATGCAGCAATTGGTGAAAATGACAACAAAAAAGGAAAGGTTTGAACATAATTTATTAAATAAACACAAATGGTCTGCTGCCTTACTTCTGCAGCAAGGTGTGGGCAACACGTTTGTTATTGTATTGACATGTTTTATAATTCAAATGTCTTTTGTAATACAATCACAAATGAATACTTGAGTTGCTTTACTGATGATGGCCTAATTTGCCATGTGCTTCCAAACGATGACAACTACAAAGTGGCATTTCAGAAAAACGAGATCACACACATGTTCACACACACAGCAGTCCGTGTGAACATGTAGGCGCTCGCAAATCTTCTCTTCGTGCAGCAGTTAAGATTACAGAGCATCGAAGGAAAGTGTACGCGATCGCATGTGCGCCTACACAGCTGGACCGACACAGCTGGACATGGCACGTCGGCGGAGCTAGCATACACCAAGGACCACTGTCAACAAAATGTGGTTTTACTAAAGTGAAGTTTTATTGAAAAGGGAACCAAGCGACAGTAGCGAGTAGCGGGAACAGAGCCCAGCGGGACAGAAGAAAAGTACACGCACCAAGCACGAAGGGGTACCAAAATGAGCCGGAAAAACCCACGCGGTAAATGGAAAACCATACCTGTTTAATTAGAAAACAATGAATTACAGTACCTAGAAAGAGATATCCGCAACAGACTTCGTTCACGCACTGCGCACAGTACGTTCGTTTAGCACACACTGCCCGTTGGTCTACTTCGTCGTCGCAAACACATCGCTATTTTGCAGTTGCCTGCGTAGGACCACACTGGAATACCGACACAAACACCTACACAGGAATACAGCGTCCACATCTCGGTGTTCTCCGCACACGCGGAGTGGAGATAAAGCACATGGTCACTCGCAAACGCACGTACACTGCCGAGACACCGCTCGGTGTTCTCCGCACACGCGGAGTGGAGATAAAGCACATGGTCACTCGCAAACGCACGTACACTGCCGAGACACCAGGAAACTATGTTGGCGAGACATGCCAGCGCACACCCCGTACGACCAGTCTGACCCCCGCGAATGACCCCCTTGCTCCCCTCCTTTTTCATTGTCCCGTGCAGCTGTGCGCCTGCTTACAAAAGAAAACAGACAAGAAATGCGTTTAGCCTCGCTCCCTTGTCACTCACTAACTCGGAGCGAAAGACGCGCTTGGAAAGGCTGGGCTTCGCTCTGCTGGGCGGCTGGATGTTACACACATTTCCCAGAAGCACTTGCGCGCCCACGGGTGGCGCTGCGGTGCTTGAAAAAGGTCTATTGTAAAAAAAAGTAGCCTGCGTGTATCTGCTGCGGATTCATATTCATAAACTTGCGTCTGCAGTAGGCACACACAGACTACGAGCATAAAAAGCACATGACCTCAATAGGTACGCACAACACTGCAGACTAGGGGCATCTACACACACACACCGCTAAGATCAAGGTAAGATTCCAACGAAAAGAATAAACGTCTCCCACGTGTGCCTCTTTGGTAAGAAAATCGAAAGGGCCAGAGGGTTAAAGAAAAAAAAACACGCAAGAAAACCCTATTAACAAAACATACAAAGAGAATGAGCAATACTTAACGCGCGATTAGAAGAGATAGGAAGTCCGATGAGCCGTAAGAGTACTTGCTAACACGTGGTCTTATCCGTGGCGTGCGAGCCGATAATCCATAGAAAAATCAACGGGCTGTCGATTCCTCGCTACGCTGAACTCTACTGAAAACACTGTTGGGCTCGTTCGGCGTGTCCGTGTGCTTGCAGAAAACACCATCTTAGTAACATCACCCTTCGGCCACCCTATTCACACCACGACCGCGCGCGCACACTTCTCAAAAATTCTGCCGCATGTTGACAGTGTCCTGTCGCCACCACTGACTGCAACGCTGGGAAGGCTACGCAAGTAGTCCGTAAAGAAAAGGAGAGGTGTATCGCTCCGACACACAAACGAGCTACACAAAACACAGACTCGCGCGTTTCGATTGTTTCCCCTGCAATTACGAGCGTGCTTTGTTAAGCTGATCAGAACTATATTATGACGTGAGGCTGCGACCGAGGCATTTATTGTTTTTCGCTCCCGCAAGCAACGGACTACTTTTTGGTCGCGGAAATACACAGAGTAAACACAAGCACCATCTTTTACAGCGCTGCACGTGCAGGCACGCACCGCGACTGCCTACTGTGCCTACCGTGACTAACTTGATGCGAGTTTCGGTACACAAAGCGGCTCGCCGTCTGCGCCCCTCAGCCGGAGGGGTGAGCGCTCTCCTACGGACGCGTTCTTGTTTGTGCTTTTTGCAAATTGCCCCTGCTCCTTCCAAAATAAAGTTGTTTTTACCTCTACCAGCTTCCCTTGACTGGTACATGAAAGTTTTACGTGCCCTCAGTAGTTGATAAGCGTGACAGGCTTTATCTGTGTTTTTATCTTAGTTGCACAAATTCACCTCCTCTCTCGACCAATATACGATGCAGCATATATCATATTCATAGCTCGACGCTGATTGGTTCATAGTACTAAATATTGGATAGCACGGATTCGACCGTTCGACTGTTTGCTTCAGTGTTTTTTTTTGTCTATTGTCCTGTGTCGAATTCACGGTGTCCAGTTCTTCTGAATGCAGTGGAGGTCTCCGTATTAATTCTAACCACCAGGGCCCCCTTGATGTGCTCCAGGACACATTGCACAAACGTTCGATTTCCGTGGGGCAGGACTGGGGTTCTTTTATTTTATTAAAGTTGTTATCTCTCTGCCCCCGCAACTCCACCGCCACATGGAATGTAGCGGTTGCGACAGACAATCGCAACCACGACCTCGTGCTTAGCTGCAACAGGCCACGACCACTTAGCCACCGGCGGTGGATGAAAAAACAATTGCATATGCCGAAGTATATGCCAGAGGGACTAACAGCGACGCGTAGAGAGACGAAGTGCCACCGTTCATCCTTCAATTAGTCCCTTTGAAAATAAGGACGAAACATTTCGACCATGAGATTTGCGCACGGCACGCATCGTTTTCAGTTACTCTCTCCCCAGACTAACCGCTGGTCGCGAGGACTAACTGCAGCGGTTACTCCGGTTTTCGTCCTTTGCGGCTTAGAGTGTAGTTTACGGACGCCTTTCAATGACATCTATGAGGTTGCGCATTAACAAATATATTTTTACATATTTCCAGCAACTATTTTGGCTATATAGGTGTTCACAACGCAAGGAAAAGCGAGCGCACGGCACGCACGCGCTTACTGTTTTAAAAAAGGCGCGCTGCGAAGGGCGCGCGCACAAGCGCGGCGGGCGTGTCTGCCATCGGCCAATAGCAGCGACGCCCCTTGTAAATGCTTTATGACAAAACAAAGCATATTCAAGGAGCATGAGGAGAAGCCGCTTTTTGAGTTGAGGGCTCCTGCGGAAGTGGAAGCTTTGTGCTCCGCTTGTAAACGCGGATGACTACAGCATTTGGCTGAGATGTTCATTACAGCGTAGGCAAGCCGCAGATTATTTATTTATTTATTTACAGATACTGTCGCTGCACTTCAGGACCAAGACAGGAGTGGAACAATACAAAATTATACGTATTAATACAGCAAGCAGTAAACGAAACAATAAAATAAAATTATACATATTAATACAGCAAACAGTGAACGAAACAATAAAATAAAGTTATACATAGTTATACAGGAAGCAGTCAACGGAACAATAAAACACAGCGGTACAGCGATATATGGCCTATTGTTGAAAATATTCGGAAACAAGTGCGGAAAACTGCTCACGAGTCCCTGCGTTTACAATGTGTGCAGGGAGACAATTCCAGTCACGTGCAGTCGAAAGGAAGAATGAGTATCTGAAACAATCTTTGTTAAATCGATTTTCCTTAACGTGTCTACTATGTTTATTTCGCACTATGCGGGTCTTAGATTCATTTATGTAGCGAGACTTATCAACTAGTAACAGTTCATTAATGATTAATTAGAAAAGGCGAAGTCGTTTTTCCTTCCTCCTCATATTAAGTAGGGGCAGGCTTGCCCTCGCGTAAAGTGGTGATACTGAGTCTTGCCGACGGTATCGGGAATAAATGAACCGTAATGCACGTATTTGCACTTTTCCTAAGAAGTTATTTAATAGTATTTGGTCACTAATAGTCTTCACTTCCGTATATATGACACAGTCATCTGCGAATAACCTCGCTGTAACTGAGGCCGATTCTTCGATTAGGTCGTTAATATATACCAGGAACAACACTGGCCCAAGAACTGAACCTTGAGGCACCCCTGATCTTACGTCACAGACCCCGGACCTATTTTCGTCAATGCTGACGAATTGTCGATGATCAGTAAGAGAGTCCTCCACCCATTTCACTACACCTGTATCTCCTAAAATAGCCTTTAATTTAATTAGCAGTTTTCTATGATTAACCTTATCAAATGCCTTGTTGAAATCGATAAAGATCAGATCTGCTTGTCCTTTGCCATCGATAACTTCACTGAAATCGTGAACACTTTCCAGTAACTGTGTTACGGTTGACAAGCCCTCGCGAAACCCATGTTGATAGCAACTAAGAATTTTGTTATGCGACAAAAACAGCCGAATGTGCTTAGAAACAATATGTTCTAACCATTTACAACAGCCTGACGTTAGTGCAATGGGCCTGTAATTAGAAGTAGACGTGGTGTCACCGTCTTTAAATACTGGTATAACTTTACTCATTTTCCATTCTTCAGGAAGAGTACCTGACCGCAGCGACAGAGGTACCTCGCAGTCCATTCAGCACATCTCTTTAAAAACATATTTGGTATCTCATCAGGACCTGTCGATTTCTTTGTATTTAGGTTCAACAGCAAGTTTAATACTCCCTCATGCGTTACCCGCAGTTCCTTTGCAACTGGGAACTGTTGGTGTACATCGAATTTTGATTGCTTTCCATCATCACTTGTGAAGACACTAGCAAAAAAGCTATTGAAGGCGTCCGCTATATGACTTTTATGCTCTGTAAGTCCCTGTTCTGTGTTAATTTTAGTGACTGCCTTCTTAGTTGGAGCCAGGTGTCTCCAAAATTTTTTGGGGTGATTCGCGTAGAAAAGTATCCATAGTGACACCATAGTGCTTGTCCCTGGATTCTTTCATCATTAGTTTTAGCTGTATACTTAAGTTTGTGATGTCATCATGAACAGCGGGATCATGTGTACGCTTATAAAGTGTCCTTCGCCTTGCCACTTTTCTTTTCAGTTGTGTGATCTCTCTCGTAATCCATGGGCTGTGCTTTCGTTTTGTTTTACATTTGAGAGGAACATAGCGGCTTATAAGTTTGTGAACCGTTCTTTTAAAGTTTAACCACAACTCATTGATATGCGCAGATTCATCTTGACTTATTCTTTCAAACTTCTCGAAACAAAAGGCTAGTTCATCTATTATTGAAGTATCATCAGCTTCATTAAACTGTCTGTAATAAGAAACAGATCTAGGTACCCTTGAAAAGGAATTTATGTTTAAAGACAATCTGACAATCGAGTGATCCGAAATCCCGGGCACAATGTCAACGCTATAGTATCCCGATGCAATGCTATGACTTAAAAGAAAGAGGTCAAGAATAGATTTGCTATTATCGCAGACCCTCGTAAAGTCACGCACTACTTGTGTAAGTCCATGTGAAAAGCACATATCTATAATTGCTGAGCCTATTTCACGGTCTCTTGTATCCGTTTGCATTTCGTCCCATTCAACGTCTGGAAAGTTGAAATCCCCCGCTATGATAACGTTTTTGTTCTGAATGCGTAAATCATGCAGTTTCTTAGTCAGTGCATCAATACTAGCGGCAGTGGTTCCCGGAGCGCGATATACGCATCCCACAATCAAGTCGGGGCGTCCAAATACTTTGCAACATATTGCTTCAATAGGGAGTAATAGCTAAGCGGCTCAGCGAGCCAGCGGGCCCAGCGAACGAGCGGAGACGCCAACTGCGCATGCGCGGCACGCTGGGTCAGCCAGCGCATTTACGGAGCGAGCCGCTCCCCCGCTCATTTCGTCTCTTCAGCGGAGCGTACGCAGCGGGCCAGCGTGCGAGCGTTTTGCAAGATGGCAGCCCCGAACACAAGCGGCGGCGGCGTGTCGTCGTGTCGTGTGGCAAAAACGAAGATGCATTTCCACATAACACCTGTGATCTAATGAAAAATGACTTTTGCGATCCTTTTCGCAGTAACTTGAAGTTATTCAACAGGTAAAAATTCTGCTCGATCGACAGTAACTTCAACATTGTTCAACAGGTGGCGCAGCAGTACGTTCCGCTGAAACAAGCGCAGGGCGTCGCTCAGCTATTACTCTTCCTTTCGTCATACGCTCCGCTGTCCCCTCCGCTCATTCGCTGGGCCCGCTGTACCGCTGAGCCGCTTAGCTATTACTCGCTAATGTCGGGTGGTTTGTAAAGGACCGTGTATTTAAGGCTGAATTCCAGAAAGATGGCAACGCCCCCACCCCTACTACTGCGGTCATGTCTGATCACGTTATATCCCGGAGGGCATATTTCACAATCTCGGACGCCCTTATGTAGCCACGTTTCTGTTACAAATACAATATCTGGGTGATGCTCGAATAAAACGTGCTCCAGGTCTACAGCCTTATTAACAAGGCTACGGGCGTTGACATTCAGTAGCCGAAGCTTGTCCGAATGCTCATGTCAGTCGTCTAAGGAAGCAGTTGTTCTTGCATCTGTATTAGGCGGGCTGTCGTTCACCCGATAGCGTTGGTTTGTGGCTTCATCCCATGCGTACATCACTCCGTTGATCCGAATTTTGTCATACAGAAGTGCAACCTTCTCCTTTCTTTTCCTGTTTTCTAATGCGCTCTTCCACAAGTATTGCCTTTTTCTTCTTACATCACGCGAAAAGTCCTCATTAATGAAAATATTCGTGCCCTTGAGCTTATTGCGATTGCGCAGTATGCCTTTTCTTTCTGTGAGGCTTCTCAAGCGCAGAATGACGGGTCTTGGTCCGTTTGAAGACTGTTTTCCAATTCGATGTATACGCTCGACACTTGTGACTGATAGATTGTTTCCCTTGCATAATTCCCGCTACAACCTCCTGCTTCAAAGATTGCTCCGTCTCATTCTGCGCATCTGGAACGCCTCTGATAACAATGTTATTACTTCTGCTATGATTCTCCATTCGGTCAACTTTTTTTTATCAAATTCGCCAAAGTGGATCGCAAAGTTAGCAGTTCTGTTTCAGTCACTTCTACCCTTTTTACCAGTGCAGGTATCTGGGACAAAGCCATTTCAGCACTAACAATTTTTTGTTTCATTTCTGTTATTTCTGCTTTGATTTCCCTTTGCCCTTCTATCAGCTGTAAGAGAAATTCCTGCGTTTGAGGGCCAGGGTTTGTTTCCACGTCTCCACTACACGCTAGTAACAATACTATGACCTCTCAACAATCGGCAACAAGTACACTGACTGCCTGTGGGCTCGGCAGCACTACAAGAAAACGACAGTCATCTCGAATAGAGCCAGAGTAACGTTTCACACCAACCTGTGCAAACAGCAAGAGAGGGTTTAGCATACTTGTCTCTCCGGTGCTGCCAAGCCCACTGACGGCACAGATATCATCCCGGCTCGAAGAAACCGCCCCTTGGGTTGATGTCGATGATACCAGGACCTTCGCTGTCCATGCTCCTTCGGCGACAATTTCCCGTTCCGTAGTTTCGTAGACTCGATGAAGTTTGCGCACGTCCAAACACCAAGCAGAATGTTCCGACGGAGTAAAACCGTTATCGGCCTGTTGTGTAGCCGGACGAAGCAGCAGCAGCGCCTGTGCAAACAGCAAGACAGGGTTTAGCATTCTTGTCTCTCCGGTGCTGCCAAGCCCACGGGGTCACCATCTTGGGGTGCCCCGCCACGGTGGTCTAGTGGCTATGGTACTCGGCTGCTGATCCGAGGGTCGCGGGATCGAATCCCGGCTGCGGCGGCTGCATTTCGATGGAGGCGAAATGTTGAGGCCCGTGTGCTGTGCGATGTCAGTGCACGTTAAAGAACCCCAGGTGGTCAAAATTTCCGGAGCCCTCCACTACGGCGTCTCTCATAATCAGAGCTGGTTTTGGGACGTTAAACCCCACATAACAACACCATCTTGGGTCTTTCCCACAGCAGGATGGCCTGCGTGCAACAACTGCAGGACCCTGGACTGGAGACTTTCTGGAATTACCACCCTGGAACCCCACAATAGGCATCCCTGCTGCAGGCTCAGCTCAGCTGCCTTGTGGTTGTAGGCCCGCTTCACAAGCTCTTGTCCTCGGGACACTGCCTTCACCACCTGGCACAGGACTAGATCTCGACTGGTTGCCTGTGACACTGTACATCTGGAGAGCACTTCACGGTATGTGTGCTCCGGCATGAACACCTCAGCGGGCTCCGGAATCGCAGCAGGCACGTCTAGCAGGCGCAGACGGCCCGGCGCATCAGCAGGTCGCAAATCTTTTCTTGGATGGTAGACCAGGTGGTAGCTGTAGGCCGCCAGTTTCAGAGCCCATTGTACCACTCTAGGTGATGCTTGGACAGGGATCGGCTTACTTGGTCCCAACAGTCCCAGCAGTGGCTTGCGGTCCGTGACACGTCGGTGGCGACCCCCTGGTTAAATAGAGGGGAAGCGTTGCCTCCCTGTCACCAAAGCACACGTTGACCTGCGCTTGATACCTCGACTGTTGAGAGCTGTCCAGAGTAGCTGTGCAGCATGACGCCCGAAGCCTCGACAGACACACCAGGAAAAGTCCGCTTGGTCAGCTTCCCGGCCATAACCGACATGCTGGCCCCTGTGTCGAGCTCCATGGTGAAGTGGTGCCTACGCCCGTCGATGGTCATGCCACATGTCGAAAGCCGACGACTCCTCGGTCACGACGTGGAGTCGGGCCGCGGAGGCACTCGTGCCTGCTGTCGTATGTCGCCGCAGCATACGGTTGCGACCGCTACCCTGGTTACGGACTTTTGAGAAACCTTCACTTGCTCCCTGCTGCTACTGTATGCTGCTCATCTTCCTGATTCAGCATGTGCGCACAAGGTGCCCAGTTTTCCTGCACGCGAAGCATTGTGCTTGCAAGTACTCGAACTGTGAATACGAGTGGGCATCACCGCAGCGGCTGCATGTCCTGGACTTTGTTGCCTCTTCAGTCGACGGTGAGCTGGCCACACGTGCTATCTCGCTGGCGTCATTGGCCGCAGCCTCTATCGCCTGCCCTGCCTTCATGGCGTCGTCACGCAAGGGGTGCTCGAGGAGTTGCGTCTGCATGGTGGGGTTGTTGATGCTGCTGACGAAATGGTCCCGGAGCACGGATCTACATGTGCCCTGAAATCACAAGTACTCGCTAGCCCTTGCAGCGCAGCGACGAACTGCCCATGGGTATTTCCTTCCCGGTGGCTCCGGTTGTTGAAGCCGAACCGCTCCATTAGCGTGGAAGGTGCAGGGCCGAGTTTTGTCCTGCACCCCGTGGCCGGCTTGAGAAGGTCGAAGAGGAGACTGAAGACACAGGTCCCGCAGCTGGCCGGGGAAATGCCTTGCTTCTCAGCCTCAGGCGTGTCATTCGCTCAGAAAAATATGCCAACTCATTCGAATGGCTCGAGCCTGCTGTACAGCGCCATGGCAGACGGAGCCGGGGACGGTACTGCACCGTTCTCGGTGGCATGGGCCAATGCATCCCCTCGTCGCCAGTGTCGCGATCTGCCAGTCGTATGCGAAGGAGCTGAGTTGGCCAAAGCAGGTGGGAGACGACCACAATGAACGCAGGTCAACGATGACTAGCCTCGGGACGGCCATGCCCCTCGGTGTTTATTGCACAAGGTGACAACGTTGCCTGCTGCACCTGGGGCAAGCCTCCGAGCATGGCGGGTGAAGGTGGCTTAGGACCGAGGAGGCATTACATGTGCTTGTCACACCACGCCAAACAGTGTTGTTGAGAAAGCTCAAGCGGTCTGCAGATTAGGTGAAGCTGTGGGATTATTTTAGTGGGCCGCTTGGCGGAAAGCGTATTTCCCGTGTGACCACCACAGGAAGGAAGCTATGAGAGTGGCTACTTTAATTGTTAGCTGGCTGAGAGAAAAGGTCAAAGCGGAGATGCGGCATCCAGGCAGCTGAGATCGTGAGCTTGTCCTGTTGGTGCCTTGAGCCACTTCGCACAAGTACCACGAGAGGTGCGGCACTGGATTTGTGATGGTGGCAAGCAATGATGAGTGTGAGCACGTATGGAGACAATGCCGCAAATACTATGTAGAGTGCATAAAGGAAGGGTTCGAAGTTTCCAATGAACATGCTGATCCAATGCTGGCACTCGCTTGTTAACGTGTGGAATGAGTGGTCAGTGAAATTTCGCAGAAGCAGAACATGTTACGTGGCTGCAGATGCTCATGGAATATATGTAAGCTTTTTTTCACGTGTGATTTGTATAATTTTACAGCACTCAAACGTGTGTGCGCGCACAGCCTCACTAACACCAAGCACACTCCCACCACTGAATCGTATGTCTCACTAGATTGCATATCGACAAGAAAAAAGAACATGCTGCAAACAAGGTTTCTCTATAGCGAGAGGAGAACAGCAGCACAAGTGTTCCCAAGCATCGTGTCAAAAGTGACCATGAGGTGGCATGCAGTGGTGCCTTACAGGTAGCAAATGAGAACATCATGTGCGATTGCTATGTGCCCTTATCTTCCTTACAGTAAAGTTTACCTTTACTCTTAAGGTATTTAACTTATATTTATTCTTAGGTTGTAAGTGACTATAGCAAAACATCACAACTTGCCCAAACACATACAGCAACATTTGCAGTGCATTTACAGCAACTCTTGCGAGTGCTTGCTTAAAGCCTCTGGAGCTGACTCATGAATTCCCGAGAGAGGATTGCTCTTTGAGGTACCTCGATTTACGCTTTTATTTCCAAGAAACGCGCACTTGCTGGTCTTACGAACCCAGGAGTAAGAAGCCATTGTTGCCTTTCTCATCTGCCCTTTCAAATTAGTTAAGAGGAGCATCGCCAGACACTGCCTTGACAATGCGCTAAGAAAATCATGTTGCCATCAAATGCGGGCCAGCTTCGACAGCCAAAAGGCTCGCCTAACGCAAGCAGGATACCCTGACCACCTTCTCATGTGAATCAATCAATCAATCAATCAATAGTTCATTTTCCACTTCAGGAAGGGGAGGGCATGGGAAGGAAAAGCTCTTGTGAGCTTGACTGAGCTTCCAGGCCGGTTACAGTTCAGCAGGCAGTGAACGGCATACAAGAAATTCGCGTACGTAAGTATAGGCACAAGAAGCATACATTATTCTTGCACATGATAACCGAAAGAACACAACATGTACACGCAATTCAGCGAGAAAAGAAAGAAAACATGAGGAAAAAAAAAGAAACACTAATCAAAGATCAAGTTCAAACTGACATTTTAGATATCATCGCACGAAGAAAGCATGATACATATACTATGGAAGCGCAACACAAAACACGGACTCAGAAGACACGGACGAGCGCAATTCTTTTTTTTTTTGTCAATATGTAAGCCCTACATCACGTGGTCACAATGCTAATCGCAGTTGTCACTGTACAAATCACAACATACCGCGCAAGAATCTCTTTTCACCTTGCAATAAGGAAACCGACGACTGGCTAACGCACGCGTCACCTCTAGTAGATATATGAAAGGCTTCCAATAGTTCCCGTGCCGTGCTATCATGGCTACGGCCCAAAACTCGTATCGCATGGAAATTTGGTGCGCACATGCAATGCCGGACATGCGCAGGTAAATGCGCGTTCTCTTTATTAATTATGGATAATTCATGTTCCCTTGCACGAACGTTAACGCACCTTCCGGTTTGCCCGACATAAGTCCTGCCACATGAAAGTGGAATCTCATAGATGACTCCTACCGCGCAGGCTCCATAAGGCATTTCGTGCTTCTTGCCACAACCTCCAGGAGTCTTCTTAGCCTCAGATATTTTCGGGCAGAGCTTTGCCAGCTTGCGCGGGGCTGAAAAAACCATCGGCACATCGTGCCTGCCCGCAACCTTCTTCAAATTATGAGAAGTGCGGTGCATGTAGGGCATCACTACCGGGCGGCTCCTGGATTTCGGCCCGGGTGTCTTGCCGGAACGGGGTGCTTTTGTCTCCCGCAGGAGGACCTCGGCGACTGCCGTTACGAGCGTGCATGGGTATCCGGCTTCCAATACTCGCCTTACTTGATTATTAAAACTGTCCTGCATAGCATGTGAGCATGATTTCGCAAGCGCAGACCCCAGACAAAGCTTCACAATCGCTTCACAATCGCGCTCGTCCGTGTCTTCTGAGTCCGTGTTTTGTGTTGCGCTTCCATAGTATATGTACCAAGTATGAACCAACTCGCCCAGCAGCAAGTTTTATTGAAGAAAGCATGAAGCGCAGATTTGCAACAAGAAATATGAAAACCATTTTGCGATAAAAGGTTTAACACAGAGGGCAAAGTTATTCTTAGCATCTGGGGCCCGTAGTTTGTGCGTGGTGTTCTTGTTTCGTATTTTTTCATGAGCCGCAAGGGATACGAAGAAGAGTATTCGGCTAACTCTGCCAAATCTTCAAGCATTAGAATATTGTTCTTTATTTCATATTTATATCTAAGAACAAGGCGTAAGTTATATGTATTAAAAACTGTTGGGATACCGGCAGCTTGAAAGAGTTGTGCAGAAGGATGATCTCTGGCTAAGTTATACACGATGCGTAAAGCCTTCTTCTGTAGAACGTGGAGCTTCTTTAAGGCTGTGTGCGTGCCAGTGCCCCATACAAGTTGACAATAATTCACGTGAGACATAAACAAAGATTTGAATAGCATCAATTTGATATTAGTCGGAAGAAAGTAATTGTTGCGGTAAAGGAGACCAACAAAACGCGAGACAGCTATACACACGTGGTTGACATGCACATCCCACAGCAACTTTTCTGTAAACCAAACACCAAGAGTTTTAAATGGTGGTACAATTTCTATATTTTTGGAGCTATAAGTCAAGGACTCGCAAAATGATACAGTTTTACCCTTAGGGCGGAAAATGATTGCTTTCGTTTTGGCTGCATTAATTTCTAGAGCATTTACTTTCGACCAGCCTTCCAGTGCGACAAGCATTTCATTAGCTTTCCGTATCAATTCGTCAGGATTTTTACCGCTAAAAAAACACTTGTGTCATCGGCATATATAACATAAAATGAGTTATCATGAATATTTACGATGTCGTTAATGTATAAATTAAACAAGAAAGGTCCCAGTAAACCTCCCTGCGGCACACCTGAGTTAAGACCTAGTGTTTCGGACGAGTGCCCGTTAACGTTAACGTACTGACGTTAACTGAAGGCCTGCTCAAAAAATTTGCTTCAAGCTGCCAGAAGAATGCAGCAGCCGGTATGAACGGCCGGCGAAGGTTGCAGCGATGCCCTATTTGCACAAGATATCCCACAACATCAAAAAGGTGGGTGGCCGTGCAAACATAAGCGTGGTCTTTACAGCCCCGAACAAGCTGAGAATGCTGTCCAAGATCAGCAACCCAGCTAAAAACAAAAAGCGCGGCTTTGATACCAATCACAGAACTGGTAAAGTGCCATGCAAAGAAGGTGTTGTTTACCAGATTCCCTTGTCATGTGGTAAACACTATCTTGGGCAGACTGGGCGTTGCCTGAACGTCAGGCTCAATGAGCACAAAAACAAAGTGAAAAAACGTGGCGATGGTTGGCTGTCTGCGCATTGTGCCACGTGTGGGTGTTCTCTTATGAAAGAGTCCACCAGTATTAGCAAGCACCATGACGAGATTACGCGCCTGATTATTGAGACTGCTACCATATTTAGACTAGGGGAAGATGGTGTCAGTACACCTTCATTATGATTATCTAGAAAAGAACTGTCATTCCTTGAGGCCTCCAACACTGCGCATGCCTGAGCATGTACACTTCTCTATATTGTTCGTCTGGAATCAAAGCATTGTTGATAGCGCTCGTGTGTGTGTGTGACTCTCCTGTCAAGTTCGCGTGTAATAAGTTCCGCGCTTAACTCTGACACGACGTCTATGGTAAAGCCCCTCCAAGGAAAGTAGCGCCAACCACTTCTCTCCTCCTCCCAATTTCTCCGCCTCCCTCTCTCGCACGGCGCGAACTCAATGGTGTCGCGGCCTATGTGGGACCTGCCACAGCAGGCGACGCTGACGTGCTATCGGTGGAAATACGCGGAAAAGTTCGTTGAAACCCTGCGGAGCAGTTCTTGGGTCCGGAATTTACTTCGTCAGGCAGTAAATGGCGTTAATAATGTGTTTAAATTGCGCAAGAAAGAAAAAACAGCATATCCATGGAGTGAATGATGATGAGTGGGCGAAGCTCGGGAGCTTCATCGTAGATCGTGCCGAGTTCCGGATTAATTTACTTAACGCGCACGCTACGAATCCTTATGGTTCAACTACGCAGAAGTGGAATCTCCCACCGGCACTTCATTGCAAGTCAAGATGCCTATATATATATATATATATATATATATATATATATATATATATATTGACGCGTGCATCAGGCAGGGTGAATACCCAGCACTTCCACCAGTGTCGCGGTACAACGCGAACAAGAGACAACACGTTCAGCAAGACAACGACAACAGCGTGTTGAAGCCACCAGGTCAGAAAACGGGTCTTCGTCTTCTTCGTTCTCGAATTTCCCCTTGACCCACTACCCGGAGTTTATAATCAGGCATATCGTCATCGTCGTCTTTATATCTAGACAGGATGCACGCGGCCACCCATATATATATATATGGGTGGCCGGTGAACGCTTCTCCAGCGCGAGCAGTCGGTATTTCTCAATCAAGAAACTCGCTAGAAGACGCTGCCTGCGCCAACGTTGTCTCTCGCGGGTGAGGGCGCGTCCTCCTTCTTTGTGAGCTGGTAGAACGTTCATGTAAGAAAGAGCGTTTCCATAGTGAACGCGCGCCTTTCGCTCTCTCTCTCTCACAAGACAGCAGACGGAAAAGTGAGAGAGCTCGCGCGAGCCTCCCGGCGTCGCATGGCGCTGCATGGTACTGTGAATGGTGTAGGTTACACGATACGCGTGACAACCGACCCACAGCTGGTACAGGACTTGCATGCATGCGGTGTAAACAAGCGCGACTTAGCGCGTGATTACGAAGGTTCCAGGTTTCCAGTGCATGCGAACGCGCTAATTCGTAGGTTCCATTACGTACATGCACAATACGTTCTCTCGGCTAGAGTGTGAAGTATTCCCGCTGTCTTGGCTGTACAATGTTTATCAAATAGGTCGCCTCTTCGCGCTGTTTGGATGATGCGCGAGTGCAGGAGCATTCAAAGTGCACAATAGAGGCTGCTCAGGTGACCTCTGTTACCCACAAACATCTACTACGACCTCCCTAATAGCGAGATCACTTCAAGACATTAAAAAGGTTAAGCAAAACACACTAGATCGACACATGGGGACTACATTGACGCTAAACGACTGCATTCGGTGCTAACTTCTGGTCAACCTGAACCGGAGCCTGAACCTGGTCAACCTGAACCGAACACAAAGGGATGACAGTGCATTTTTTACATGCTGGTACAGTGCAAGCAAAGACAAAGTATTAATGATAACCGTTCAGATATGATATTTCTTTCTTGAACGGTTATTATTAATATGTTGTCCTTGCTTGCACTGTACCAGCATATAAAAAATGCACTGTCATACCTTGGTTACCAACACGTGTTTGCTATCAACCTTTGTACGCATATCGGCTCACTACTTATACATAGGCGGTGTTTACACAAATAAAGGTCGTTGAAAGTCAGCGCTGTGTGTGTCCTCTTTTCCTTGTGTCTTGCGCGCTGTAGTCACTTCAAACAAGGGAGCGCTCGTCTCTTTCCACGTGATAAGAAACGGCCAATGGGGTAGCCGAGGAGGTTGGGGCGCAGCAGGTGGCGGGAAGCAAATGCAGGGGAGAGGGCGGTAGCAAAAAGGACAATGAATGGCATTACTGTTAAAGAATAGAGGGGCTTTAGCTTGCGGCGTAGGACCCTCACCAGATCAGAAAGGGTGAAATCCTCGCACAGAGCACGGATTTCGGTGGCGAGCGCTGGCTCAAGGGGTGGGAGGGGCCGCGCGGCAGGGCGGTTGGCGCGCACGATACCCCAGGCCATAGGTCGGCAGTGTGAGGGGTACACTCATACACCCTAATTTTTCCAGCACCCATACTCACCTCCGCTCACATTCACTGGCACACTCGCACTAACCCCACTCACATTCACCGGCACTCACTCGCGCTCACCTCCACTCACAGTCACGTGACATGTTCCCGCCAATATCGCGTGTCACGTGACATGTTTCCACCAAAATCACGTGGCTATCAAGTGACTTGTTTCAGTGAACTATCGGCCAGCTTCGCTGTGATCTGGCCTTGCACGGCTTAGCAGAAGTTGCGTACACTTTTTTTAGCTGAAGAACGGATGAAACCTCGATCGTTTGGAAAGGTGCGAAGGGCATGCGAAAGGTGACCCCCTTTATTCAGGCAGACATACTGGACACGGGCACGTTGTTTCGCAACAGGGAGTGTTGATCGGCAATAAGCGAGATACACACGTAAAGATTTAGCGTTAACGCTAGCGCGTAATACACCACGCATGAGCAGAATGTCCGACATAGCGTTCAACGATAACGCCCGCAATGGGACCCGTACGTTTCTACGTTTGGCAAGATGGCGGCGTCAGTCGAATCGAGAACGCTCGCTTCAGATCAGTCGAAACATCGGCCTGCATTGTTCAGCTAAACGATTCCCCACCAACGTTGGCATTCGATATGTCTAATTAAGCTTTGCCAGCCGTGTATTAATAGACCGATCTCACCACGCGATCTGCGCATGCGCGAGTTTCCGGGAGTGGCGCCGCCGCCATCTTAGTTGTCTTTAGAACACAGATGCTACGGCTGTGCTTGCTG
>JABSTT010004050.1:0-24755 GCA_013339685.2 Hyalomma asiaticum | reverse complement strand
CATTAAACCAAACTGAATTATTTTTTACTGTTTTTTCCTGGCTTTCGTGTGCGGAGGGCGTTAACAATACATGGCTAGAAAACGAAAAATGCACATTTTGAGCCGCCGCAAAATCGTGTCAGTACTCCTGTAACCCTAAAGTTAGTCAGACCATTTGACTTTATGTTCCCGGCGTGGTAAAGGATCCCCATTTTAGCGCACAGAGGTCTGTAGCAGCGGGAAAGGTCGCAGACTGGCGACGAAATAGCGGCCAGCACCAGCTGACTTTTTGAGACGCACCAGGCTTCGTTTCCATTGCCCCCCCCCCCCCCCCCCAAACGTTCTGAACGACGTGGGCGACGGAGGCTGCCAGGATATCGACGCAAGGCGCTGTGCATTTTGATTATTCCATAATGGCAATGTGAAAAAACTGCTTAAACGATGCGACTGTTGCGTGGTACTTGTTCTCCGGAACGAAGCTACGATGCGGAATTTCTGCCGTGGCGCTTCGCAATCTTTTGTTAATAATAATCAGCATTCATATTTCTACAGAGCTGTAGTTTTGCGTTCGTGTTCTTTTGAGATTCTTTGCGTTCCGGGGCACAGATCGAGGAAGAAGAATTAAGGGAGATCTTCCATTCCCTTCGCTGGTATTGACCTTCCTCCTGTTTCGTTATTAAAACAGTCCTCACGCCATTTTCTGAGACACTGTACAAGGAACTGCAATAATCGACAACCTGACCTAGGCGGGAGTTACAAAACTGGAGCATGGAGCCATCGTACTTCAAATAATTGTTTAACCCAGCCAGATAGATCTCTGTCTAAATGTGTACTTTCAAAATGGCACACACATGTAAGCAAACACACAGGCACAGGCATACATGATGCAGCCTCCCTATACAATGCTGGCGGAGCGAGTAGCGCACGCGGAGAGGCGAACACACTTTACGCTGCCAGTTGATCCGACGCATTTATGAAAAAGTCGTCGTGCGCTCCGTCTTAGGAGAACAAGGCTTCCCAGACTGCGCGCTCGAGGTTAGGGAGACCCCAGTCCGTGCGGCTCTGTAGGCCTGGTCGTACTGTACGATCTGCTTCACTCGGGTCGGTCGTGCCATTTCAAGCCAGAGTGCGTACACCGGCTGGCACGACCTGTGGAGGACGACGGAGATGCTCTTTAAAGGCGAATAGGAACCTGAGTATACGGACGCGAGTACGTTGTGCATACTACAGGATTTCTCTTGGAAGCTTGGATTACTTGACCTGCGCCGAGCTAATCGTGTTTTGAGGGAAGTTGCACTTACCAGGTACAAGCCGTTCTCTTGAATAACCAGCAACAACACAGACGCACTTGGATCAGTGTACACTTTTCCACCAATGTCACTCTCATTAAGCTGTAAACAATTGAATAATAAACATTAGTACGTCGTTATAACATGGCTGTCTACATTTTTACGGATATGGTATGACAGTGCAAACATAGGTTGCAATGACAGCGGTGATAGATGGCGCGGTGCCTCGTAAGTAGGCTTGCATACAAATAGTAACTGCATTGAAGATATGACCACACCAATTGCTACAATACAGCGATCTCACTACTACTTATATGTCTCTGCATACACCTAACTTGATGCGCATAAGTCATGGTATTAACGTGCCTGCTTCTCAAGCCCTATGTACATTAAAGGGTACCTCTCCTGCTGAGCTAGTTGTGTCGACCAGTGTGACTAGTGCAGAAAGCCTTTCAGCATTGCAGAACCGGTTCAAATGCGTGTAAATCCTGATTTCTCTACGCAGAACGCGTAACAACTATGCATTTTTTGCTTAGTATTCACAATCATTTCTTTCATGCATTAACCCCCGCTCATCAATTAGCGAAATATAACGATCACCTTTATTCAATGATTATTGACTGCCCCACTTTGTTCTGCAACAATCATCAGAAGTGGGAAACATTGAAAAGAATGTAAGCGTGTGCCGGCTTTCTCGCATACGTCATTCGCTATCTTTCCTTAAGACGCTCAAGGGTGTGCGTCAACAGAGGTGGATATGAAAAAAAAAAAATGTAGTGGTGATGACTGATAGGTTTGGCTACTGCAAGCCTGTAAATGGCTGAGTAATGCGTGAGAGCAGTATGGTTTTCAGAATGGCCGTTTAACTGACACGCTGCGTTTGTCAAAAAGGACGCGGAGAATGTTGTAGTGGGAGGCTAGTAAGTGTGGCGTGTGAGCATTATCGGTGCGAAAAGACTGACGGAGCTGGAAATGCGATAAAACATGGGTGGTAGCAGCTACTGTCGTAAAACAGACAACACAGTTACAGTGACCTCTTCTCATTTGCTACTATGCACCAAGCGAATCACGGCTCGACATGCCAAATAATTGCATTTAAACAAGTTGTCTTATAAAGTTTTGTACGTGCCAGATTAGTCTCTTTCGGAAGTTATCGCACCTCCTGTTATTCTCTACCGTTTAAGCTACTGAGCACCTATGCATTTCAGATCCGACGCAAAATGACGAGTGCTTAGTGAAGAGTCCACAAGACTGTCGCTCGTCCTGTGTTCCCCTTTTACTGTCTTCTCTTAGTTGGCAGAATTTAGCAACACCATGTTATCGTTAAATTCAGCTCCAATGCAGCGTGTAGTTAAAGTCTCGTTTTGCTTCATCTGCGCCTTAGTTGTTCTTGCTTGGTGCATCATTTCGATACTTATTAAGCATATTCATACCTGTTCAGTCCTCTCTGAAGGGGTCCGTTCATCTGTTGGTCTGAACGCTGGGAGCTCTGACACTTCAGTCTTTTTTTAGGGGCGAAGCTCCTGAAGGTTTGGGTCTGTCCGTCCGCTGTAGTAGCGCGTTACCTACTAGGAACGCGCTACTAGGAGGGCGCGTGCCTCCCGGCGCGCGAGCTCTCTCACTCTTCCATCTGCTGTCTTGTGCGAGAGAGAGAGACACAGAGAGCGAAAGGCGCGCGTTGACTATGGAAACGGTCTTTCTTCGATGAACACGGCGGCCGTGGCGGTCGCATTTTCGATGGAGGCGAAAATGCCAGAGGTCCGTGTTACCCGTGTACTGTGCGTTGTCAGTGCACGTTAAAGAACCCAAGGTGGTCTAAATTTCCGGAGCCCTCCACTACGGCCTTTCTCTCCTCTCTATCTCTTTCACTCCCTTTCCCCCAACACGGACGCTTAGCCGTGCTCCCTACATGGGCTGCAGAAATTACCGTCCTTTCCTAACCGAAACACAATCAATCAATCAACGCGCTACCAGCTCGCAAACAAGGAGAACGCGCCCTCACCCGTGAGAGACAAGCTTCACACAGGCGGCGTCTTCTAGCGAGTTTCTTGATTGAAAAATACCGACTGCTTGCTCTGGAGAACCGTTCACCTGCCACCCATATATATATATATATATATATAATATATATATATATATAATATATATATATATATATATATATATGCACTGGATCTTGACTTGCAATGAAGTGCCGGTGGGAGACTTCACCTATGCGTAGTTGAACCATAAGGATTCGTAGCGTGCGCGATAACTAAATTAATCCGTAACTCGGCACGATCTACGATGAACATCCGGAGCTTCGCCCGCTCATGATCATTCACTCCGTGGATATGCTGTGAATTTTTTTCTCATATTATTGCGTCGTCAACCAGTCAGCCGTCGTCAGTCAGCCTTATGAAAAGGTGTCCTTTGCGGTGGCTGCTCAGAGCGCCTGCCATTGGTAGCAACAGAGACAACGTCCGCTTTTGGCGAAATATATTGGCGGTAAGAATAACTATCTAGTAGGGGAGAGATACTGGCAAACGCTGCCCCTGGTTATGCTGCCCGCGAAAACGTAGCGCCGAAAGGCTGACGTGATTTCTTTTTCTGCAAGTTCAAAGTGCTCTAAGCAGCTGCCGCAGACCACGTGCCGCGCGCTCGCGTATTCCTCTATATAGGCTCGACGAGTTTGCGTACATTCACACCAGATTTCCTATGAGAATTTCTCATGGCGTCTTAAATTTTGGGAGGAACATGTCTGTAAATTAACAATGATGCATTTTCAGCAGGAGCAAAAACGAAGGAGTCCTAGAACCACATCAGCACCGACTGTATATCATTGGTAATTGAAAGTTGCGACCCTTGCTTCTCAACGAGGCGTCAGGACGCACGTGTGTTGTACACAACAGCGTTGCGAGTAAATGCTGTGACTGAATATTACACATATTTCTTACAGTACTAGCCAAACTGCTAAGAAAAAAGCCCGTGGCCTAGGTACAGTGCTCAGCGATTGAAACCCGATACCCGGACGGCCTGACGGTGGGTGCATATTGTGCTACGGACGTGCACCTCCTGATCACAGAGGAATTCAACCGAATCACAGCACTTCAGACAGTGTCGCGCTTTCATTCATTACCACGGTGAATCAGCTCAGTGTCGCCAGCGCGAAGTGGCGACCGAGAAAGCATCAATAGACACACGCTTCAAATATCGCGTTTCATTCTTCGATATCGTCATCTTGGCCCTGAAGTAAGCTCCAAAACCTGTCAAACACAGCTGGTTCACTGTGTTTGGCTTATGAGGGCAACACACGTTTGATTCAGCTTATGTGTTCCTTTAGTCACGTTCTTTCATGGTAAACGGCCCCACCACGGTTGTCTCGTGGCCATGGTACTGGGCTGCTCATCCGAAGGTCGCGGGGTTGAATCCCGGCCGCGGCGCCTCCATTTCGATGTACCTGAAATGTTAACGTCCGTGTACCGTGCGTTGTCAGTGCACGTTAAAGAACTCCAGGTGGTGGAAAATTCCGGAGCCCTATACACGGCGTCTCTCATAATCAGATCTGCTTTTGGGACATGAAACAACAGGAATTAAAAGGAATTTATGGTAAGTAATACATGAGTATTGAATCTGTTGAGGCCTCTTTCAGAATTATCTCACTCTTTAAGTTTGTAAAAGAGCTGATCAAAAATATTTCGGCCATCAACCCCATATTTCTAATGTTCTTGTCCTATCAACGTAATAAATTATTCTCATCTTCGCTCTAGCGCACTATTTTTGGTACACACAATTTAGTGGGCACATATAAAATGAATAGTATTTATCATAACAGCAAGTAGGGAATGTCCTCGTCTGTCAGGGGCCAACTGGGAAAGTATCACCGTGGTTAGTGAAGCTTCCCATCTGTGGCGTGGCAACCGTTATGTCCAAGATCTCATAACTTAACCAATAATAAAACAATGCAAAAAGGTAAAGTCCGTTCCACATCTGTCAAAAGCCGAGCCAGTGCAAGGGTGTCAAGTTCACCATCGAAATCATGTAGCACTATCATTGTCGCTATTACTCTCATCTAGCAGTTGGCTGAAGGCAATGGTTGAGTAGTGGGTGAAGGACAAGCAAGGGTTCGCTTTTCCCTTCCGAGCAAACCGAGACATTTTTTCTTTGCTCATTTCCAATCTTCCTTTGCTTCTCTCATTTATTGTTTATTTTTATTTCTTTATTTATTTTTAAAATGTCCTTCGTATAATCACTATGATATAGCAGTAGGGTTACTGGGTAAACGGCAACAGCACTTCCGCCTTTTTCTTATCCGTGACAGCTCCGCTGTTAGCTGCACATGCTCCCTGCGGTTGAACCTGGACCTTAAACATCTGAGGTGTTAAAAAAAAATTCTGTGCGGAAGCCACACTTTCGATGGCCCTTTACACCCTTCAGTTAAGAAACGCAGTTATTTTGCTGCCCAGTTATTTTGTTAAGAAACGCAGTTATTTTGCTGAAGAAGACGTTGCGCTGGTGCGGGTACTCTATGTGGAAGGAGTTTAGGACATGTTATTTGTTAATTATTTTTCTTGAAGCTTTGTTGGAACTCCTGTCATATCGCTTGTTGAAAAATCGTATGTTCTCCACGCATTTCTTCATAATGTTATGATTTCCTGAGAGTGAGGGTCCCTAACTTAACAGCTTGTACCTATTGTTGTCTTTGTTGTCTGGACACCGCAATCAGTGCCAACGACTCGGAGGTGTAGTTTGTTATCAAAATTATAATACTGTATGTAGAGCAGTTATGCTCAAAATTTGCGATGTGGTCAAGCTCGTTTCACTTTACATTCTTCCATACTGGCTCTTCCCGTTTCGTTGATGATGATGGTCCTGTGTGCGCAAATGGAAGTGCAAGAAGAAGAAGACCAAAGTTCTAGCTTCGTGATTACGGCTGAGCCGGGTCTCCCCGTCGCCTTTATCAACTGTGGAGCCATGGGCAGCTGCAGCACGCTGGATCTTGCGGAGGAGGACGACGGCAGCTTCACCGACGAGTACTCGGTCCGCATAGAAGTCTACGAAACCGAGGTGACAGACTCCGGCGGCAGCGCGCCCATCATCAAAATTTCTGGCCTGTGTGACACCGATCACCGTGCGTCATACCTATTCGGCCAGCAGTCCCTGCTAAGCTTCACTTATGAAGATGAGCCTGACAAGTGTGGTGACACGCCATTGTACAACGACAAAGTTTCCAGATTCCAGTCCATGCAAGTTCTTCGCGGTGGTCCAGCTGTGCCTGCGCCGCCAGAATCAAAACCTTCCGCTACCCAAGCAGCTGCCCCACGGAATGAGGCGTTGAAATCGTCCAGGGAATCGATCCCCTTCACCCCTGCATTTGCCGGTGATGCGAGCTCTAAGTGGCCCGTCATCAGTCCGAACTTTGGCGGTCCTGACTGTGCACGCAGACAACGTTGCTGCGAGCCGCACAACTCATTCCCACCGCCTTTGCAAAGCTGCTACAAGTGCTCGGCCTTCGGCGGAGGACAGCTGAGAGAAAACAGTGACTACAGGCGACCAAGCAAGAGCGCCCACATAAACGTCACCGAAATACGCCCGACGTGGTCAGCACCACGAAGCCGTAAGACAACCACGATTCCATCTAGGCTTTCAAGAAGCATTTGGGATGCCGAGAACCAACAGAATCGCCGTAGTAACTGCACCTACAGACTTGATTCGTCTATTAGCGGCACGTGCAGCGCTGTAGAAGTGGTCACGTGTTGTCATCTCCAATGTGTCGAAGAAAGCGTGACAACTCGCCACCTTCCTGCCACCGAAAGAAGAAGAATATTGCGGCTGCATGCTTGCGAGACATCTCTTCACGAAGGCTGGGGTTGCACAGACCTTTGCGCTGTATACCGCATACTGCCTCCTCAAAAAAGGCACCATGGCTACCAACGGGCAGCGTCAAAAATTGAAACGAGAGAGACCGTAAATGAGCTGCGGGAAGTTTTTGTCTCAGCTAGTGAGAACGTTATGCTGGACGCTCTCAGTTCTGCGTTTCCAAGAAAAGGATGCTCAACTAAGAACTCTTCAGTGAGAAAATGGGAAGGTTCAGTTTCGCACATCTGCTCGACTGCTACGGCTAATGCAAGGAATCAACGCGTCTGCCACAGAGAAACGCAGACGGCACCCCTACAGCAGTCGACGCTGCCGTCTGTGGTCACATCACTTATCGATCGGTTCGCCCTTACTTGTTACGAGGTAGTCGGGCGCCTCTCCAGCGACGCTTCGGACATGATGGACCAACCGCTCTCCGAAAATTTTGAAAAATGTGATCCGGATGTTTGGAATAGAGTTATGCTTCATGTGCAAGAAAGAATGGCCAGCATCGCACACCCGTTCTCTGCATGTTGCCCAGCTGACGGTATGAGGGGGGAAGGGGAATGTCCCGTCGACCTGGAGCGCAAGAAACTCGTGCGGCCTGCTAAATAGAGCACTGTTATTGTGGGACCTTAGTATCCACAATAACGTCGTAGTAGCCTTTGAGAAAATCGTCTTGGGAAGGCACTCTTGTGCTGGTTGTGGCCTCATGTGTCGTTATTCAAGAAGTTGAACTTTGGGCGCGCCCTTACAGTGCCGTACGAAACTCGAGTGATAAATTTGTGGATTGTGCGACGGCGTGATTACATACGCTTAGGGTAACATTATGATTTCAGACACCTTGAGCAGCACGTTGCCTAAGTGATAACTAAGACGCACTTGTTTCACACTTTCCCTTCCATTTTCGGCTGAATGTGGTCATACAAATAAGTCACACACTCGCTAAATGCAGGTAATTACCACTGTTTAGCCTCTCATCGTTTAGTAAGCGACTTTCTCAACATTTTGTACGATAAGAAAAGGTGAAAACTGCAGCCTGGTCCACGCCGTGAAAGCTGTCAAACAGGGAAGCTCTTTTATTGTTTATCGTAATGTATCTGCAAGGGACTTGAACTTATGGACGCCATTACGTATTACATTATTCAAACATTCACATAATGCGCGACACCGTTATATGCTTTGTCATCTCGCGGTGTCTCGATGCTTCACCGTTCTTTACTTATAGATTACAGGTGTTGTTGCTCTCCTCTATAAGTGGCACATACCCACGAGTGGGATTGGCCATACGGCTGGTAATGGTATACTGAATGGGAAACGTAACAGGCGAAAGCTAAGCCTGAGAGAAAATAAAAAAAGGAAGGAAGGAGTTCTCGTTCAAAATAAAGCATTTAAGGTTTGTCAAAGGAAACGTTAATTGGGAACGAAACCTAGTGGTCGACAACGATAGCAGCGTAATCTTCCGCAAGCTTCGATAAATTATGTAAAGCTGACAAAACAACATTACGGCTTGTACAGTCCTGAGAGGCACCAAAAAAGAGAAGATTCAATGTTGTCAAAAGTAAGCGCAGTTTGCAAAATATAAAATTTCAAAGATGAAGTTGTCATCAAGTCAGCTCATTCATTTACAAAACGGCCGCGTGTCTGGGGACACAGACCAAGAGGATTTCTGATATATTAGGCGGTAAAAGCGCCGAGAAGAACTTCAGTAAGGGCAACTGCTTTCGAGACATTAAATGCGAAAAGAGATAAAGCATCTGTAATAATTATCACCTTAGATTGGGTCGGGCTCAATTTTCTAACCACCAGTGCAATAGCCAAAACTTCTGTTACGAACACAGCGGTAATATCGCGTGATGATCCTTCATCATGCGTTCGTGCACGTTTATTTATTTTTTCTTAAATACGAAAGTGCTTTATGCCCGGGCCCACAAAGATCCCACACGTCATTTCCGCAATGGGTGTGACGCGGTATAACATACATGTACGAACAACAAAGAAAAACTGCTCAGAACTATTTTCCGTAATCCGCTTGGAATCAAACTCACAGCCCCGCCCACTCTATGACGAAAGGTTGCCGGTGCTCTACCACTACGCTACCGGCGTCCATGCTCTAAGCTGTACGAACCCAGCGTATTCTGTTACCTGGCTTCGTCAGTTCTTCCTGCACGGTCTCGCCTCGATCAGCGCACGCGCACAGGGGCGCGCTTTTCCGGGAACGGTGCCATCATACAGAAGAGGTGAAGTAAAGCGCTACAGCTTCGCTTCGCCTCTCCTAGATGGCGGCACCATCCCAGGCGTGTTCCGAAGGGCATCTCGACGCACGCGCGCTGAGCCGGACGACCGCATCGGGGAAACAAGCTGGAAAGAATATAAGGCGCGTTCGTACAGCTTCGAGCACGAGCGCCGATAGCGTAGTGGCAGAGCACCGGCTACCTTTCGTCGTGGATGGCGTTTCCCTGCCTACTATTCGATCGTGATGGCAACAAGAAAACTGCTGCGTTAAGCGCCCAAGTAGGGCAACAACGCTGACGACTGAATGTGGCCAAGTAACCAGATTGATGCCTTTGTCGTGCTGCATTGACTAGCGACAGTGTCCAGTTATACGCAAACTACTTCATTTACAACAAGGAGTTGGTCGTGGATGTTATGGAGGCGATATATGGACGTAGGTTCGTCCACCTGAAACGGTTCCGTACCAGCGAAACACCGATAGCAATGGGCAAGTTCACCTTTCTGTAAAATAAGCACTCGATTGCTTATGTGAAGACATATTTCGCTTTCGTGTCATAGCGATTCCTCTGACAGAGGGATCAGGCAGATTTTTTTCTTAAGTTTCCACCTATTGAAATACACATGCCGCTGCGAATTAAAACTACAAGATCGACCTTAATCTTTCTTCCAAGTTATCGCACATTTGCCTTCCCATAATCACCACCATGTCGTAGTCGGCAGAGGGCGAGAACTGATCGAGTACGAGAGATAAGAGAAGTGCGAGCGCATTTAGGTTACGCCTAACGACAACGATATAGTATCGGGCGAGTGCCAGAGTGTGGTTCAGCTTTTAGGGGCGAAGCTCCTCTTAGTCTAACCTTGTCACGCGTCAGTCGTCAGGCGTAACCCGCGTGCCGGGTGGCACGCCCTCGCCCTCGGCGCGTGCCTCTCTCTCCCGGCGCTTGCCTCCCGGCGCGTGCCTCTGCTGCAGACAGAGAGAGAGAGCGAAAGGCAAGCTTTGGCTATGGAAACGCTCTTTCTTAGAGGAACGCTACCAGCTCGCAAAGAAGAAGGCGCCCTCACCCGCAAGAGACAACGTTGGCGCAGGCAGCGTCTCCTAGCTCCTAGCGAGTTTCTTGATTGAGAAATACCGACTGATCGCGTTGGAGAAGCGTTCACCGGCAACCCATATATATATATGCACTGGATCTTGATGGGAGATTTCACTTGTGCATAGTTGAACCATGAGGATTCGTAGCGTGCGCGTTAATTAAATTAATCCGGAACTCGGCACGATCTGCGATAAACCTCCCGAGCTTCGCCCACTCATCATCATTCACTCCGTGGATATGCTGTAATTGTTCCCCTCTTGTGTAGCATCGCGGACTGCGTCGTTGGACGACTAACAATAGGTTCACTGTTGAAATAGCCGAGGCCTTGGCCGGATCGGGAAATGGGGGCGTGAGAAGCTAGCCTCATGCGTGCCTTTTTTTTCTTCTTGTCGAGGTTTGTTTGTTTCTCTCTTTGTTCATTCACTCTTTCACTCTTTTTTTTTTGTGGTAGAAAATCGAAATGATTCTATCTTGTTCGCATATCCTCAAATCCTTTGCCGAGCGTGCACTGACGAGCAAGCACGTGTTCTGGGCAAGCGCCTTATGCTGCGTCTACTTCTTGCATATAATCCCTCGCTTCAAATCGAGCATGTCATGGACAGGCAGTCGCTGAATAGGTTAGCGGGCTGTTCGAAGGCCGATCCCATGGCCAAGACGTCGGATTAAACTGTGCTAAAACGTACATCGTGTCTCCTACAGTGTCACGGCCTGCGTAATACTTCCTGTAGCCAGATATATATATATATGTGTGTGTGTGTGTGTGTGTGTGTGTGTGTGTGTGTGTGTGTGTGTGTGTGTAATGAAACTTTTGCGCACACAACACGAAGACACAACGAAGAAGTACACAAGGACTAGCGCAGCCTATCAACTGCCGTTTATTCGAAAAGCATCCACATTGGATATCTACTCTCGACACGCACCTCATGATCACTGCACATGAGCACAACGGCATCTTGTAATAATTTACATACAAAGTAATAAAACCTTTAACAAAAACGTTTGCGTTATCACATCTTGTTCATCAGGTCAATTTCCTTGTCATTCTGTGCTACTGATGGATGACTGACACATGTGTCTTGAAGTCTAGATATTTGCCAAGCTTCCACAATCTCTCTTGTTGTCTGATCAGGGTGAACATACAAAATATCAATTTGATTACACAAAGGACTACACACATTCAATGAACAATGCGCACGGTGTAATGCCAAATGTGTTAGCTGCCTTCCCTTCACATTTGCCAAGTGCTCTTTTAACCTCACGTTTATGCATCGGCCAGTCTGCCCTACATAACACTTGCCACATTTAAACAGAATCTTATACACTACATTTCTTTTGCACTCAACAACCCGGTGATCAGAACGCTTGGAACATTCATTATTGACACTATTAGGCCTGTCTTTGTACAATTTGTTTACAGCCGGACACACGCCTCCCACTATGTTTTTTGCCGAGAAATCTACCTTGACACCATATTTAACGGCCACTTTCTTAATTTTATGGGAAAAACCATGCATGTAAGGGATTGCTGAAATTTTCTTGGCTTCCTGGCTTCTTTGCACCTCTTTCTCAACGGACTTCATTTTCTTCAAAAGCCTTTCGCTTGCAGTCAGCAGAATCGAGGTAGGGTATCCAGCCCTTTCCAGCCGAACCTTCTGCTCAAGGAAAAATTCGTTTAACTTGTGCGTGCACGTCTTGGTTAAAGCTGAATGAAAACATCCCACTGCGATCCCCTTTTTAATTATCCTTCAATGGGCAGAAGCATACTGTAACAAGGGCTTCTCCGTTCTCGGGGAATACTTCCAGCACAAATGGTCTACTTCGAAAATGAGCTTGACGTCTAGGAACTGTAAGCAGTTATCAGTGGGCTCTTTAAATGTGAAATTTAGGCCTTTGCCTCTATTCCTGAATGTTTCCAACACGCTTGATGTGTACACATTCCACTCCGTGTTTAAGCCCAAAATCAAATAATCGTCAACATATCTGAATATTTTCAAAACTTTGCTATCCAATTCGGAATTCACAATTCTATCTATGCTGCTCAAAATAATTGTGCTAAGTACAGGGGCTACTTTGGATCCTATGCATACTCCATTTTTTTGACGGAACAGTGTATCTTTGAACTGAACAACCGTGCTCTTCAGGTACATGCAAAGTATTTCAAGAAACGATTCTAGCGACATTCCGCTGCTATTACGAAAAGAAACTTCATCGTTGTCCCGTTCAATGCACTCTTTTACCGACTGTAGTAGGGCATCTTGCCGCAAAGAATAGTATAAATCTTGAATGTCAACACTGAATGCTTTGTAGCTGCCTTCTATAAGACCAGCCACATAACTAACTACCTCCTCAGAATTCTTGATAACAAATGGGTCGTTTGTTGACAAGGACGCAAGTATTTTTGGAAAAACCCCGATACATGAAACTGCCACGAATTGTGTTCCGACACTGTTGCTCTGAACGGAACTTCTTGCTTATGCGTCTTTGCCGCGAAGAACACTTCCAGTGTTTGGCCCTTTTCTTTTTTCACGACTGAAGCCAGCTTGTCTAATTCATATTTTTTCAGCAATTCCAGTTCTCGTTTCTTGAGTTCCTGCGGCTTCACTTTTACTTCCTCGAAGCAATTGTGCATAACATCCCAAGCCTTACCAGAATACATGTTATCTGGCAACACAACAAGATAGCCTTCTTTGTCCGATTTTACGACCCTCAATTCCTTTGAGTACAAATAGCAAGCCAGCGGCCCTACAATAGGACGTTGTCTACATTTGCGTCTTGTACTCGCAACAACTACACATTCTCTAACACAAGAATCCTTTTCCTCATCACTCACGTTCCTTGAAATGTCCCTTGCGAGAGCAAGCCTGTCAGCTAACTGTAGTGAAGGTTCCACGCAGAACTTGGGTCCTTGCTTGAGGATATTCTTCTGTTCTTCATCCACCTGTGTGTCTCCGAGAACGAGCAGCTTCCCTGGCTCAGCCGCTTTCTTCTGTTTCTTAGGCAAAAACGCCCACATCTGACGCCACAGCACTTCCGTTAAGTTCATGGCACTATCGTACCACACATGATACGATCTCCAGTCAATCCTGATGTTCCCACTCGAAGAACATGCTGTACGTAGGCAGTCCTTGAGGAAACGGCTTTGCCTCCAGCACTCAGACCTGAGGATCTTGCATACCCTCCGGCAATGGCCTACAGACATTGGTAGCCACCCCGTCGCAAACCGTAGCTCATTCGGTGAAGTCCTATGCCTAATGTGCCAGCCTAAAATGCGTGCCTTGCATTCGCACACAGCGATCATTGGTACGAGTACTGAGGGATTTCTTATGTCCAAATTAGGGTACATAGAAAAAGAGCAAAAAAAACTAGAAATGAACTGCATTAAAACGGAAAGGCGGGCTAGTTGGTTTGGATGCATAATGAAACTTTTGCGCACATAACACGAAGCTACAACGAAGAAGTACACAAGGACTAGCGCAGACTATCAACTGACGTTTATTCGAAAAGCATCCACATTATATATATACTCTCGACACGCACCTCATGATCACTGAACATGAGCACAACGGCATCTTGTAATCCTTTACATCCAATGTAATAAAACCTTTAACAAAAACGTTTGCGTTATCACATCTTCTTCATCAGATCAATTTCCTTGTCATTCAGCGCTACTGATGGATGACTGACCCATGTGTCTTGAAGTCTAGATATATGCCAAGCTTGCACATTCTCTCTTGTTGTCTGATTAGGGTGAACATACAAAATATCTGTTTGATTACACAAAGGACTACACACATTCAATGAACAACGCGCACAGTTTAATGCCAAATGTGTTAGCTGCCTTCCCTTCACATTTGTCAAGTGCTCTTTTAACCTCACGTTTACGCATCGGCCAGTCTGCCCTACATAACACTTGCCACATTTAAACGGAATCTTATACACTACATTTCTTTTGCACTCAACAACCCGGTGGTCAGAACGCTCGGAACATTCATTATTGACAATATTAGGCAGGCTGGAGAGGCTTGCCGGACAGGCCTGACAGGCCTGACAACCTGAGAGGCGTGCTCTCGCAGGGGTCATTTTAAGGAACGTGAGTGATGAGGAAAAAGATTCTTGTGTTAGAGAATGTGTAGAAGTTGTTGCGAGTACAAGACGCAAATGTAGACAACGTCCTATTGTAGGGCCGCTGGCTTGCTATTTGCACTCAAAGGAATTGAGGGTCGTAAAATCGGACAAAGGAGGCTATCTTGTGTTGCCAGATAACATGTATTCTGGTAAGGCTTGGGATGTTATGCACAATTGCGTCGAGGAAGTAAAAGTGAAGCCGCAGGAACTCAAGAAACGAGCACTGGAATTGTTGAAAAAATATGAATTAGACAAGCTGGCTTCAGTCGTGAAAAAAGAAAAGGGCCAAACGCTGGAAGTGTTCTTCGCGGCAAAGACGCATAAGCAAGAAGTTCCGTTCAGAGGAATAGTGTCGGAACACAATTCGTGGCAGTTTCATGTATCGGGGTTTCTCCAAAAATACTTGCGTCCTTGTCAACAAACGACCCATTTGTTATCAAGAATTCTGAGGAGGTAGTTAGTTATGTGGCTGGTCTTATAGAAGGCAGCTACAAAGCATTCAGTGTTGACATTCAAGATTTATACTATTCTTTGCCGCAAGATGCCCTACTACAGTCGGTAAAAGAGTGCATTGAACGGGACAACGATGAAGTTTCTTTTCGTAATAGCAGCGGAATGTCGCTAGAATCGTTTCTTGAAATACTTTGCATGTACCTGAAGAGCACGGTTGTTCAGTTCAAAGATACACTGTTCCGTCAAAAAAATGGAGTATGCATAGGATCCAAAGTAGACCCTGTACTTAGCACAATTTTTTTGAGCAGCATGGACGACGACGACGAAGTGCTTCTCTTGTAGAACACATATGGCCCGTCTCTCTGCTTTTCTTGACTTCTCGCTGCGTTTGCGGGGTCCACCGCCCGCTACATCGCGGGGATGGACGTACAACTTCCCGAGGCACCATCCGGTTCCGGTTCTTCTGCGGGAATCGCTTCGAGGAAGCGTGGAAGCACATCGAGCGACAGCGAGGACACGGAGCTGTACTCCGTCTCAGGTGACGACTCCTCGGAAGACGGCTTTGTACCTGTCTTGCACCGCAAGGCCAAACGAAGAGCTCTTAACACATCTTCGGCGTCAAGTTCGGCTACTGTGAAAACTAGGCCTCAGCGATGGCCTCACTCCATTCTGTTCGTGCCAGAGAACGCTGCTGACAATCTGCGCGTCCTGAACAGGCAAGCCCTTTCCTTATATCTGGAAAACACTGTGCCCAACGAGATCAAGGACGTCCGACTAAACACAAGGAGGAACATCTTGGCCATCGATGTGATGAACCCGTCCGCGCTGAACACCTTGCAGCGTGTGACGCAGCTGGGTAACATCAAGGTACGATCTATCGTGCCAGCGGGGGCCGCCACGGTGACAGGCGTCGTCTATGACATTGACACTGAAATACCCAACGCCGACCTTCCGCTTCTCATCAAACCAGCCAGTGAACACAACGTCATTGTGCGGGTCGGCCGCCTCGGTAATACACGCTCTGTGAGGATAACGTTCAAAGGTGACTGTCTTCCTTCCTACGTGAAGGTTGGCCACTTTCGCCATCAGGTACGAGCCTTTATTCCGAGGCCTGTGCAGTGCTTCAACTGCCAGAAGATTGGCCACGTGAAAGGCGTTTGCACAAATGCCGCGGTGTGCCCACGATGCGCCGAACCTCACTCGGAAGACAACTGTAGTGCAACTACGATGAAGTGTCCCAACTGTCAAGGAGATCACTGTGCCTCGTCCAAGGACTGCCCTCGCATCAAGAAAGAGATCACAGTCCTCAAACAAATGGTCAGAGACAGCTCGACCCACAGAGAAGCTGCTGAAAAGTCCGGCGAAGAAGACGTCGACGTCGAAGATCATCACGACAACAATCATCATCTTCACAAGAGAACCGTCAAACAGACCCGTCATCAGCAGCACACCAGACGCACGTTTCCAGCACCCCAAAGACCGATGTTGGAAAGGGAAAATCTGGAAGGCCTCTGTCTACAACGGAATGGCCACCGCTGGCGCCTCTACAACCTGCAGCAGAGCTACCGCAGAGGTCGCCCAAAGTGCAACACAGCGTGGCATCTGAGAAGCCACAGAATACAGATAAGCAAGTTGTCGCTCTTCTGAGACCCTTAATTAATGCCATTCGTGTGTTGCTGAGCAACATGCATACACCGTCTGCCAGAAGTGCTCTTCAAGTGCTGGACGCTCTGAGTCCGGTGCTAGCAGCCCTTGAATAGACCCATCATGGCCCATCAGCCACTGTTCTTCAGGAATGAGGTCCGAAATGCAGCAATTTTTCAGTGGAATGCCCGCGGTCTGAGATCGCGCATTTCAGACTTCCGTCGCTATGTGTATGTCAATATGTTTCCCATCATAGTCATTTGCGAACCGAACTTAAAGAACTCGATAAGGCTATCTGGATATGAATCATTCCCTTCGTCGACTGTCGACAAAAACAGCAAGGTTTTGGTGTTTATTCGACGTGACCTCACCTATATGATTCGTGATTGGAAGACAGCAAACGTAACACCCGTTTTCAAATCTGGAGATAAAAAACTCAGAGAAAATTACAGGCCGATCTCATTAACGACGGTATGTTGCAAAATATTTTGAACACATTTTACATACCAATATATTTGAATTCCTTGATTCGAACGCTTTCTTTACTCCCTCCCAGCACGGTTTCCGAAAAGGTTATTCCTGTAACACACAACTAATAGAATTTCAGCATTTCGTATCCAATGCCATTGATAACAATAGTCGTGTAGACGCGGTTTTTATAGATTTTCAAAAAGCATTCGACACTGTGTCTCATAAGCTCTTGGATGTACACTGTAAACCACTTTGCACCCTTAAAGCGGTTTGGAGCAACCAAAACACCCTTATGACAAACCGAAAGTAGAGAAAATTGGGGTGTAAGGGTGTTTTGATGACCGAAATAGCCTTTTGGTAGGGGTAAGGGTTAATGTTGTACATGAAACACCCTTTTGGAGCCAAAGGTGCTACGAGTTGCCAAAACACCCACGAGTTTGCTCGAAAGCCCACAGAGCCGGTCACTTAGAACTAGTACTTGGATTGCACATCGCGAGCTGTAAAACGCTGTCTAAGTATCTCCTCGAAAGAACTGTTCGGATCGGTTTCGGATTCAGGAACATGAAAGAGAGCACGAGAATCTGTTATATGCATACTGGACGCAAGATTCAGTGCTAGATCTCATTTCCGTTCGTGGCGTGTATCCGTCCCCTGCGCTGTTACAAGTTTTAGAGGCGAGGGCAACAACGCACAACTGGCATTATGCATTTCAAGCGATTTCCGTTCAGATCAGACGCCAGATGTCAAGTTAATCCTGGCCCATCAAGTGTGACGTCCGTTCGGTTGTATGCATTGCATTTCCTTCATTGCTACATGCCACCATCACTTCAAAAAAAAAAAAGAAGAAACATAGACGAAAAAAGTGCACAGGAAGTTTTACCGTTCCTGTGAATGCGATTCTCTTGTCTTTATTGTGGAGCAGTACATGTAATATTTAATTACAGAACACGTATTATTTAAATTCATGAGATATTTGAAACTTCTCATTTGGGCTTAGATAAAAAGAGCGGTCATAAGTAAAACACATTGGCCGGGATATTTTATTAAGAAACAGCACTTTCGAAAGTAAAAGTACTTGCTCCAATTCATCCCAAACTCCTTACAGCAGAATGTACATGCATACACTTCAGCCGCCACACACATATTTGCATTCATTGTTATTGGCTTGTTATGCAATGGAGCACGAGGTTTGACACATTTCTTTTATTTTTTTTGTCAATTACCTATTCAATACCTTGGTCTACCTTAAAATCTCTGGAATAAAGTAACAGAAATGGTGTACACAGCTTAGTCATCATGCTGTACACCTGTTATAAAAACACCATCCTGTAGGTGGGCAGAGCTACACTTTTTCTACACGGAATAATGGAAAGTCTACGACTTTCTGCAACAGCTTTGCACGCGGAAAAAAAAGAAAAAAAAAGCCGAGTGCAGCGTCATCAGCGCCATTTTTTAATGTAGTGGATTTCGAGATCCGAAACATTTACCGGCTATTTTACATTTATTTTCTTTTTAATAATAAAGCAGTTGTCACTAATTAAAATAAGTGTAGAAAATAATTATCACCAACCATTTTTTCAATAATTGCCATTACAAATGAATTTCTCGCAATAAAGTTGCAACGAGTCTCAGAGGCAATGCTTGCATGTGCTTTTAAAAAGTTGTTTTCGTTTGCTTCGCTTCCGCGGCAGTACGATTGCCATCGCCAACGCAGCAGGTTTCAACTTGCTTTGTCGCTCGCAGAATGCTCGCAGGGCTGGCGCACATGGCGTTCATGTTAGAGAGTTTGTGAGTTTGCGTTCAAATCTGGTGTTCTACAATTGCTTGAAATGAGCGATGAGACACTCGACTGCACGATGTTGGCGGCGACTGTTAAGTGCTTGCGCAACGGGTAGCCCATGAAGAAATCTGACCCTGAGACCTCTGCCCGTGAGTGCGATGTTTTCGGTCCCGTCGTTGACTTTGGACGTCGCAGTTCTCAGGTAAGCAATAACACTGCTAAATTGATTTATAGTAGTCAGATTCATTACAGGCGCGAGACTTTTGTTGTACGTCGAGTCATTTGCTATCTGTTGCCGTATTTATCGCGAACAGCCACTTGCGTCGCGTTATTTAGCACGTGTGCAGTTTGACTGAACTTGTCCGCTTTTTTACCAGTGACAAATAGTGAAGAGATTGCCTGCATCGCGTGGCAAATAGCCTTTAATTAAATGTGGCAACCTGCACGTGCTTTCGCCACCGAGACAGTGCTTCGATTAATGAAGTTCAACACAGCAGAATATTCACATCTGCCACGCAACACGTGTCGCGTAAACGTTTGTCGTCCGTTGTGCCTGTTCGTCGTAGTCATGGACTAGCTCGCGTGATGACTACGTTGGGCTGATTTGCGTCAGCGACGTCAAGTCGATGACAAATGTGATTGTAGCTGCGTACCGAAGAGTGTGCACGTAACGCTAGTTTTCAGTAGGACACTGATGTTTGAGCGCGCACTTATCAATATAAATCTACTTTGCAGTGATGCAACAAGGGATTTACTGATACTAAACATCCAGCCAATCATTGGGAAAGTGCTGTAGGTGAGTCTCCCCAGGTAAGATATCGCACCTTGAGTGTTTGTTTTTTTCATGCCTCCCGTTAGTCACCAGTGCTTTGATCGCTAATTTCATGCTGCTCCCTGTACTCTTCATTGGTAGAATCTATTTAAATAAATTAGGTCGTCCCATATCTGTGATTCTGTACATAAATTTAAACTGTTTCTGTAGGAATTTTGATTCTGCTGCAGTTGTGCCCAGGTGCTGGACAAATGCTTTGATGAGTCCGTCGACCTTTGGGACATTGACGTTGTACCTGACGGAGTTGCCAAAGTCACAGCCAATAGCTGCAGGTCAACGTGTACGCCAACATATATTCGATGAGGTATGTTGCTATTGTTTACAGAATCTCTTTTCCTCCTTAGATGCAAATGTTGGCAAGACATTGGAACAGTTCACTGCATGGATTATTTTTGTTATGCACACCCTCATTGATGCTGGAGGTAAATGGACAATTAGTTTCTTAGAGGAAATGGTGGAAGAGGTGAGCGCAAATTCCTGCCTCTCTTATATGATGCACGATGCGGCTTTCTATATATATATATATATATATATATATATATATATATATATATATATATATATATATATATTCAAATAAGACAAGCTCTTTTTGGCGATCTCTAATCTCACTGAAAAAATCATATTGTTACATCTGCACATGGTAAGTATATTCGACAGTCATTTCATGGGAAAAAAATTTTCTTGCCCCATGAAGGCGCTTCGAACTTCTCGTTATAAGTGAAACCGTTCGTGCAAATAAATTTATACAAAATTATTTCTTTGATACATTGCTGCAGAACAATTTTTTTCTTATTCTTAAGGTGTCGTTCTTTCATTACTGCTATAGCCTTCTCATCCTTTTCTTAATTTACACTATTTTTGGCCATGACGAAAAATCACTCAATGTAGCATATTTTACAGTTTTTAATGAAAATGCCAGCTTAATAATAAGAAATGTAATTACATTTCCCACTTTACAGCTTCTAGTACTAAGCGATAAAGTACTGTGATATAACGCGGAAACCTTGTGGCTAGAGAGGGAAAAGTTTGGTAAAAATCATTTTGACCGATACTGAGGTATGAATTTCGCAAGGTAGCAGTCCAAGTAAAAATGTGGCGTATAACTCATAAAGTAGAACTCCCTACGGGTACTTCACCGAAAAGGTTTTAAAGGAGTAATATTTGTTTTAAGTGAGAAAGAAAATTTTGAACTTAACAATCGCATGGTTGCACAAGGCTTCTCTTTGTTTCAACTTCACCGCACAACACGTCGGTGCAGGTGTCTTTTCGCAGTCACCCAAGGTACCTTACTGTGATTACTCCAAGTCGTACGCCTCTTCGTCAGAGATTTGTGTAATCTGGTTTCATAAAACATCGCGCTAAAACACCAATAGCACTAAAACGATGCAACACTTCATCTGGTATCCGATGTGGCTGAGAAAGCTGAGGCCTCCACAGAGAGAAAGTGGCGCCCGCTTGACGCTTTATTCTTCTGGATTTGGAATCCCAAATTTTTTTTTCGCGATTAAAACAAAAATTACTCCTTTAGAAACTCTTTCATGAGGTACCCGCAGAGAGTACTACTTAATCAGTTATAAGCTACATTTTCACTTGAACCGCAACATTGAGAAATTCATGGCTCAGTATGGGTCAATATGCGATATTTGTCAAATTTGTCCCTCCCTAACCACAAGGTTTCTGGGTTATAAGATATCACAGTATCTTTATCGCATAGTACTGGAAGCTAGAAATTGAGAAATATAATTGCATTTTTCATAATTAAGTTGGCATTTTCATTAAAAATTGCAAATTACGCTACATCAAGTGATCTTTCGTCATGGCCAAAAATAGTGTATATTAAGAAAAGGATGACCAGACAATAGCAGTAATGAAAGAACAACACCTTAAGAATAAGAAAGAAATTGTTCTGTAGCAATGTCTTAAATAATTTTGTATAAATTTATTTCACTCTTTAGCACGAAGTTCGAAGCGCCCTCACGCGGCGAGAAATTTTTTCCCATGAAATGACTGTTGAATAATTAGCATGTGCAGACGTAATAATGCTATATTTTTTCAGTGAGATTGGAGATGGTCGAAAAGCAGTCTGGTTCACTTGATATGGAATGACCTGTGTGCGTGTGTGTTTGCTCAGTATTGAAGGAGTGGCGGAGAGGGGTCTATAATCTGTTGCATAGCTTATACACCCCCCGTATTGCTCTCTGAATACATACATGCCCTCTGTAACTAAATATTAGCAATAAATAATTGTAATAGCCTTGTACAATTGTAGTACCAAGGATTACATAGGCTATCTCTGCCACTCGGGAAGGTAACTTCACGCAATGACTGCAATCTGGACTCCGATCGCATACTAGTCAATACGTTTAGTTTGCACGTATGCCTCAGCTCTCTCATATGTTGACCACTAAGTTTTTGTGTCCTTCAAAATTGGAATTACCCGTCGCAGTTGTGACAGTGAGGTTGTTGACCCTTGTAACAAACTATCATGATTTCCTTGGCGTGCAACACCTGCCGTTGTGTACTCTAGCACCTTGTAACAAAGTAAGAGGAGGCACTATTGATGTTTAAGCCCGCCGGGATTAAATTCCTCAACCTCAATTGGCTCCCTTCCGAATCTTGCATGAAGGAATCAATGATGACCAAGCAATTCAATCCTGATCTGGCCCGCTCTTCTGGCCGATCAAGATAAAAAGTGACCGCATGGCACCGGTATTACAGTCTTAACGAGAGCAAAGTGGAAGGCATTACGTGCTTGGCGAATGTGCAGTTTTACATTGGACACAAGGTCAAGGCCATTTGGCTTAGAGAAGGTTTGTATGAATTCATTTTTGTTAAAGAAATTTGGTGGTAAGCACTCGTCCAGTGGTTTCTTGTTTTTCCCTGTAACAAGTGGTCAGCCCCGTTTATGACTAATGTCACGTATGTGCCCATTTATAATTTCACATCTGCAAATAATGCCTGTTTTTTTTTCTAGGAGCAGGTGAAAGGACCACATGCTCTGTGCATTATCTACATAAGTGAACCCATGAAGATGCAGAGGCCATATTTCTGTCAATGCAAGAAACGCAGATTCCAGGAATCACCGATGCTACCGAAGGAATGTCGACTATTATGGCCACATACTCAATATTTGACGCCATCTACACATCACTAGCACTGAACCTGTACTGTTAATTGAGTATATATTTTAAAGCGAAGGTGCGTCCACAATTATTTAGTGCCACTCAGAGTGCAGCTATATACTGTGATGGACAAGTATGTGAAATGTTCGTTCCAACATGATATGTGTTGCAGATGGTATTGGTGCTCATAAACAAATAAAACCGCATCTCTGTTCAATATGTCTGGTCTGAGCAGCAGTACATGATGCAGCATGTGAATACTTGCTGCTGTGTGCTGTAATACTGATTGATTATAGCCCCAGTAGGAAGGCCGCGTAGAGGTTTCCTTGGGACCACTTTTAAAGAACTGATTATATAAATACTATATATGAAGAGCAGCACGGGAATGCATGGCTGCTAGGCAAAGGGTGTAATAGCTTGCCTGGCACCCTTCGCTAAGGGTGTTCTACTGCATCAACACCCTTCGGTAATAAGGGTGTTTTGAAAATGGGAAACCCCCCATTAAAAAGGTGTTTCGGTGCGTCAAAATGCCTTTTCGCTAGGGTGGAAGGGTGTTAGTTATAGACACTGTAAAACACCTTTAAGGGGGTAAACTGGTTTACAGTGTAAGGCTTGCTGCATTGGGTATAAATAAAAACGTTCAAAACATGGATACGAAATTACTTGAATGGTAGAACGCAGTCCGTTGTCTTAAATAATGTCAAATCTTCGTCCATAGCAGTAATTTCGGGCGTTCCACAAGGAAGCGTTTTGGGACCCTTACTGTTCCTAATCTACATAAACAACATAGTTGAAAACATTACATCACCCATAAAATTATTTGCTGACGACTGTGTCATATACAGAGAAATCACGACTGAATCTGATACTCGCATTTTGCAAACCGACTTAGATCACATAGCGGACTGGTGTAAAACATGGAAAATGAATTTAAATATTAAAAAGTGTTGCAGCGTGAGCTTCTCAAGGAAAATATCCAAATCACATCATCAATATAACATCTATGGCGTACTTATCAACATGCACTGCGATTATAAGTATCTCGGTGTTCATTTTACTGAATCGTTTACATGGAACAAACACATTGACGCGGCCATAGCAAAAGCTAGTAGGATGTTTTACTTTATTCGCAGGAACTTCAAACAGGCGACGCGCGAAATCAAGGAAACTTTATATTTTTTGCAGGTCAGGTCTATACTTGATTATGCATGCGTAGTATGGGACCCCCACCAAGACTATCTTATAAATAAATAGAAAAGCTTCAGAACCAAGCGGCAAGGTTTGTTTTAAATAATTATAGCCCCTACGCCAGCGTTTCACATATGAAGGCCACTTTGGGTTGGGACCTGCTACGTGTACGTAGACAGAAACTACGGCTTAAACTGCTGCACCAGATATATCACTCTAACACAGGAATCAATCATCATAGCTACCTTGTTCAACCACCCTACACATCCACTCGCTGTGATAATAGCAAAAAGATATCTACCTTCAAATGCAGATCTAACACTTTTTTCTACTCATTCTTTCCAAAAACAATAAGAGAGTGGAACAGCTTAACTGACGAATTAGTAAATATAACAAATAATGATTTATTTTTTCTATGCTGTGAAATTGTTCTTGCATTATGTATGTACTACGTGTATTGAAAATGTATTTCGTGATCCATACTTATGTTCTGATAAATGTGACGGTGATTTTTGTATGTGTGTTTACATGTATTGCTGCGCATTCCTTTGTACTGATTGTTTTTGTTCCCCCCCTACGTAATGCCTATATGGCGATGTAGGTAATCTGTAAATAAATAAATAAATATTCATCACCCAGTACCAGCTAACGACGAAAATCAATACGTATGCTTAACAGTAAAGAAGAAGAATCTTACATTCACTGTTG
>JABSTT010004049.1:0-24373 GCA_013339685.2 Hyalomma asiaticum | reverse complement strand
GGTGACGCAGTGGCATCATCACCACATCCCTAAGTTAAGGCTCTCAAGTACAAGTAGACCAATGGTATCACTTGCCTTCTGGCAGCTGTGTGCTAGCTGCATTGCGAGCCCAGCCATAGAGGACAGTGAGGTTGTCACAAACAGCATTGCGGTCGCAGTTCCTTCATATGGAAATACAGCAGACAAAGCACAGACTACTTAGCAAACACAACAGATAAGGTACAACGCAGCTCAAAACATTTGAACCATTGTTCTATTGGCCCTTATCGGCGTTTCAACTTTCACAACTGCTCATTGTTACGGTAATACCGTAATGTACTCTGTCGTCCCAAGGCAAAAGTACGCTAACGGCTGGTTCCGCTGTTTGGAGAAAGTCAGATTAAAATTCAAAATGGAAAAAGTAAAAAAAAAGAAAGAAAAAAGGAACCAGCTTAATCGTGGAGTTCTTCACGCCGAAACCATGACATGATTGTGGGGCACGCTGCAGGGGGGGGGTCTAGGGATTAACTTTCACCATATGATATTCTTTATTGATCACCTAAATCTATGTAGATAATTGATTCTTTGGCCCCATGAAACTGTGGCTGCAGTGGCCAAGAACCAAATTCACATCGTTAAGCAGTGTGACACATTGAAGCTACCATAATGAGTCGGTCCATAATGAATAATGAAAGTAAACTAGTGTGATCGGAGACAAGTGGGAGAGTGTCCTTGGTGTTTGCGGTGTAATGATATCCAGGGGAGATAAACATGAGAAGGATCATCAGCTTGGATTGAAGTGCATCAACTGTACCTGCTCCTGCTGAAATCAGCAAAAGAATTTTCTAAGCAAGGATGAGCTACATAAACATAGATATAAAAGTTATGCTGGCCAAGTAATGGTTTATACATTTGAAGTACAACACTCTCAGTAGACATTGCCTTTCCTTTTGTATCTGAGTACCCTGTGGTATTAGATGGGGTGAAATAAAGCTTTTGAAACCAAGTAAAGAGTTGACAACAGCCGTCTAAGGACTTCTCCAAGCACTGTTGGGGTACAATTACATATAGATAAGACATGCAATAAATGATAAAAATACTGACCAAGAGCCTGGATGAAGGTGATCCTTCCTGAAGACGTTTCCACAGCCGATAAGCAGCATGTGACTCGCTGTGCTGTGATTTGGCTTCGGCTTAAAATTTACTGTAATACGAGCACCAAGATGCAAACAGCTCACAGAACAGCACTTGAGATGGTGCAATGTGCAGATAAATGCGTGAAAGAATGCTTGTAATCTTACCTATGTAGGCTTCTTCATAACTTAAATTATATGCTGTACAATAGTAATCATCCGGCTGCAAGAAGAAAATAAATAAAAGGTTGTCTATGGCAGCAAAAGCAACAAACACGGGAAATACAAGCAATGAGAAATTGTGCTGTAGAACATGGGCTGAAGTTGTAATTAAGCTGATGTTCAAGTTAAAAGATTTTCAATTATTTCATAAACGGAGGAACTGAGATACCTTCAAGTGAAAAAGAGAGAGAGTGTGGAAAAAAAAGCAAGTATATATACATTTTTTCACCATTTGGTGGTTGTAAATTTGACCATTATAGGAAGCAAAGAAGTTCAAACTGTGCACATCTAAGGAATCCAATGCTTTTGCTAGGAGAAATACACACAAAGTCACATGAACTCAATTAGGGGCTGTGGGGGAGCCAATGTGCTAACACTTGAGTGCAAGTAAGATAATGTTACTGGTGTGTAAAATTGCATTAGAGGTAAACCTCATAATTAGCCTACATAGGCCCAATGGACCATTCATCAATTTCATTTTACTGAGTCCCACAACTAAATGTTAAGAAACCCTGTGTGTAATGAAATTTTCATTGCAAAAGCCTAAGCTGTACAGATTATGCTCGGGCTAGTACAAAAAACAAACAAACTTCCGTCTTTCTCCATAACGAGGTTTACTATTATGTGAAACTGTAATACCAGAAAACAAGACAATGAGTATAAACACCTGCGCTATTTCCTGAGGTTGTTGGCTATTGCAGCAATTCCAAGAGTAACATGCAGAAACTGCAGCAGTGAACAAGACACCACTGTTAAGTTGCACAGGTTACAAAGGCTGTGCTGTCATTTGTCTTATACACAACTCCTTCAGCATTGAAAATGCATTTAAGTTTCTATCACCCGCTATAAATAAAGACACATATAATGCAATGATAAAGAGGCATGTGATCAGAGCAAGAGGATTTCTGATTATTTCAGGACAAGTGGTATCTATAGAGAGCATTTCTTTTTACATATGTAGGTGTCAAACAGTTCTGGAACAACTTGCTAAATTTAGCAGGCCACAAAGTAAGCTAGTACAAGTAGAAATTGCTCAATATTGTACAGAAAAAATGAATTTGTCTTCCCTCTGGCTGCTCCTATTTCTTCCCAAGGTTACAATAAGAAAAAGTAACTGTCTCAGTTGCAAAATGTCACGGATCCTGTTCTTGTGAGCAACAGCCAGAAAATATATAGAACACTCCCACAGGCTCCAGTTATATTATGCAGTTAAAAACAACCTTCTGTGGACAAATTTTTGTTGCTTAGTACAAATAGAAGCTATGCATGTGAGCTTGACATATAAGGCACATCATGTATATTCAGATGTATCCAGGACATTCAACTACGCTGAACATATATCAACTGCCAAATGGATAACTGAAATTTTTGCCAGACGGGTGAATACATCACCACCACAATGCAGCTAAAGAGGGGCGTAAAAATTTTGTACAGTAAAGACTGAAAATTGCTATATTTGTTATCAAAGTATATTGTCAACCAAGAAGTATGTATAAACATACTTCTTGGTTGGCAGGTATACTTCATGTTTTCAACTTTGTACATTATGCTGCTGATATGCATCAGAAAAAAAAAAGAAAGGGGGGGAGGAGACAGTTTATTTCAGTCATCCTTTGAATGCTATTATGGCATGTTGAAAATAAAAAAATGATCGATGCATTAGCTGAACATTTTTTCTCGGATTTCCATCAGACACTTGGCGTGTTGGATAAGAAAAGGCTTCACCTGAGTTGGCTGTACACCAGGCATGCGCAACAAGGTCCTTAATCTGTTCTGCCGGTTGTGTGGTGGCTCACCACGACGCCACAGGCCTTCGGAGAGTGGTGCAAACTGTAGGCCTACTAGCAACACCAGCAGCCAGTAGCCACATAGAAAGGACCACTGGAATATGCAAAACAAGGTGCTTTCGCTATCCTGAACACCCAATCAGTAGACTAAACCCCATATTTGGATATGAAGAACAATACATGTGTGTTTGGGTGGCACATAATGACATAAGGAAACTGAAGGACTTGTTTATAGCAAGTTGGAAGAAATAGCTCCCAGTGAGTGCATAGATCAGCACTGTGCAGTACCAATCATTTAATAGCTATAAAAAGAACTTTTTCTTTTTTTTACATCTTCCTTTTACTTCTGATGCTGCCTGAACCAATGAGGCTGAAAATACTAGGGCCGTATTACTAAACAACCACTTACAGGCGTCTGTTCCTGCACCTGACAACTGATAAACTTGGAGAAACAACATGCAACAGCAACAAGTACATTGAAGCGATTAGGCTCAGTGAGTCATTTCTTAGAGCTTCATTTTGCTACTTTGAGGGTGCACTGTCCATGAATCTGAGATGGTCATACTTATGGCATGTTACACTGTACATACAAATGGGTTTATCCCTGAATGTGACATCACATTCTGAGCTGTTTGTTGGACATGTTTGCACCACAGTGTTCAAATTGTATATGCAAAGATGGGAGACTCACATGCATGAAATAAATGAACAAAGAGATGAAATTTCTTCGGAGCACTAAGAATATTTTTAAATCTCGATTCAACAAGGACGCAAACACATACATATTAAAGTTTGGGGCAAGGTAAGGCGATTCATTGTTATATGATGCTGTACCAACAGCTGCAAAACACAGCCTATGTTTGCATAAAAAGCAAAGTAATAAAAGCACCTCTGTCTTGTTCAGTGTAAAATTAAACAATGCAGCTTTAAATCTACCACAATACCGGTCTTTTATAAACTTCCATGTGCATAAAATGGTAGTAAGACTAAGCTGTCCTGCATTAGCGTAGGAGTGTTTAAAAGATTTTTAACACGTTACACACGCGCACGCAAAGAACTTGAAGAAAAAAAAAATAAAGTAGGGCGTCCTATTTTTCAGCGACTGTGTACACAAAGCGAAGCTCCGCATTTGATACGCCGGCGGGGGAAGGAACAAATAACTATGTCACAAGAAAGACGGCCGGCGCCTCAAATCCAAGTACACTGCTTATTTACAGACGACCACTTGCGAAAACAACTACCAAGAATTAAGTTTATTCAACTTCAATATGAACTTCAGCGGGACATGTCAAAATGTAGTTTGCGAAGTGAGCGTTATTTAACGTAACACGAACATCATATAAAGCCAAGCATTTTTATTCTACCAAAACAGGGAAAATTCCGCCCTGTCAGCGACAGCTGTTTTTGCTGTAATAATGCGAGCCTCGTCCCTGGGCAGTAGAAGTTCACGAATGCGTCAACATTCGCCTACGCACTGCAAAGCGCTTTGGCGCCTGGAATTAGTGCGTCAGATAGGTTACTGGGCTATGCAGACGCCAAATTCTCTTGACTAGCCAATAACTTGTTTTTCTTAAAATGCGAAAAATACGCCTTACTCGAAACACCTACACAACGATAAACGAGACGCGATCCTTAATCACCCGCCACATATACTCCAGCAGATCTAGCGTAGATACAACCACTGCGCGCCTTCGCAGATAGCGTTGGGCTTGAAATTCAAAGTGGCGATACGTGCTGGTTTAGGTTGTTATCGGCAGTCGTGGGATGTGCCTTTGAGCGATCACAAGTGACGTACGATCAAAACATATTGCAGTCTTACTTACCAATCTGGCACCCATTTCCAACGTCGGAGACCACCGCCGCTCACGAACTACCTAAGATGTTCGAGGCGAACCATACACCAGTTCAAGATGTCCCTTAACCGCATACTTTCGGGACAGGCTACTTGGTTTATGAGTTAGTATCGAAGCACTGTACGCATATCACATCACACCAAACAAGCATGCGGCCACTCTTTTGATACGATCTGCTTGCTGCAACCAGTAAACAAATACAACCGTCTGGCACTGGCTCAACAAGTTACTTATCTGAACAATTTGGATTGGCTTATGTCGGCAAGGAACACGTTGAATTTAAAATGAAAACTCGACCAAAATACGCCCACATTTTATTACACTTTGTTCTACTAGATAAATAAAAAGACGCGGTTCGATTCAGTTGGTTGATGTATTTTACCCACGAGCACCGTAAGTTTCTAGCGCCAACTTTGAATGCGGTGAATGCGCCGTCGACCGTGCTAAAGACTAAAGTGAGCCAGGAGACGCGCAGGATGTGTCGCGGTGCGTCTTCCTTTTTGTCCGTGTTTCGTGTAGCGCTGCACCCACCTCGAAATGAACCATTACCAACTTTTATGGTGCACCTATGTTCAAAAGGCCGCGCAGAAACGCAGGTAACTCACATTTTCTGCCAAGTGGTGCCGTGACAATTACGTGGCCAGGCGACTGAAGAGCACGACAAGCGGAAGAGAGCGCGATGATAACGGGACCAAGCATCAATATCGCGTTCAACTCTTAAGGCCAAGCTTAAGGGTCCCACAATTTTTTGCGCTTGGGAGGGGATACAGATACTTAGCACTTGCGGTGGGAAGCATGCCTGTGTATTCATAAATGCATCGTCGTGTGCAGCGCTAATGTAATACTCTGAGGCAAAATAATTGCGAAGGCAAGAAAACAACAGGACGGCCGGTACGATCTATGAAAACGGTTCTTTCCGCCATATTATAATAATTAACAGGGTTTTTTTTTTATGCGCCAAAAGCACGATACGTCTATGGGCCAAGCCGTATGGCCGGTGGACGGATGTTGAAGGGCTCCGGTTCAATTACGACAATTTCGACTGGTATTTGTGCAGTCCCCCATCCCCCTCCTACCCCCCCCCCCCCTCAGAAAAAAAAGAAAAGGAAAAAAAAAGTTATTCCAGTTAACCAATAACTTCAAATCCACACTAGCGTCCCTATAGCTCAGCAATGCAACACCACAAAAGCGTAGCTTTTCTTTTTATTACGGGAAAAGTGGAGGAGTAAAAATGGGTGTGTGTTCACGCACGCGCGTGGATGTGTATTAGGGGAGAGGTGGAGGGGTCTGCAAAAGTTTTGGGGGTAGAAAGCAATTGGGCGACGGAGCTCGGCAGCGTAATCTTGTTAATTGGACTTTCGATTCCTGAGACTGCATCGTAAGCTCATCAACGGGACTTTTATGGAGCTAGCTCCTCCTTGGGGGCGCCTGACCGTTACAACTTGAATATGACCCTGAAAAACCTCGCGAAAATGTTTGAAACGAAATGTGAAAGGAAATGTGGGTATTAAACGAACGCTCACGCCTTGTGCTCTTGGTATGTAACGAAATAGGGTACGAATGCATGGATATAACGGCTGATAGGTCGTGACATCAATAACATGACAAGCTTGTCAGGCACGTCATGATTAACGATATTAAAATCGCATATGTATATGCGCGCGTATAAGCCACATGTTGTTGACTTCCTATAAATAGAGACAGAAAGATGCAGCTTGGGAGTGATGTACAACTTATTTTTAGACGTAGCCCCAACTCTTACAGGCGATGGCGCCGAAACGTTAAGCGAATGTTAAGAACACCTACAGTTTCGATTTGTTACTCGGGCACAACTGGCAGTTACAATATGGTAGCCGCACTGCGAAGCCGCTGATGCTACTGCTTTCGTTGATTGCTCTTTCCCTTTCTAAACATCTCAGCAGGACGTACGAGCCTCCTATTTGCTTCCTTTAAATTTTCTTTACATTTATAAAAGTCTCGTTTCGTTTTAACCGCCGGTTTCGTGGCCAATCCTCTGCATTGTGTAGGAGCCACTTTCTTTTTTGCCCACTAGAACAAGAACAGCCTCTCATGCGGCACGTTCCACGCGAACTGTTCTCGCGAGATCGTGGTTGACAGAATCGCTCGGCCTAATCATCGAAGCGTCGGTTCAAGCCTATATGCAACCTGCTAGCGCCAACAACCCTGCTTCAGCGGTCGAGATCCCCGCCCGTGCCAGCTTTTCGTCGGTGAACCTCGTGCAGGAGAACCGCGAGGCGTCCCAGGGTCACCGTGGCCTGGCAGAATGACCGATCGCTCCGCTTTAGCGCCGGCCAATGACGTCAGCGTGCCATCACCATTCGTCCAACGTCGCAACGCGGTTGACAACCCGCACTTGCAGGCAGCATTGCTTCTCGTTATCGTCGGCATAGGAAGCGCGATGATAATGCTGCTCAGCTTCCTATTTAGAGGTATGGAAACTGTATAAGTGATAGCAGGGGCGCAGCCAGAATTTTATGTCGGAGGGGATGGGTTCGAACCCTCTTCCCTCTTACATCACTAGCAGTGCTTGCTTGGACTCTGACGCAAGCAAGCGTCAGTTGGTGTACCTGTTTAGCCTAAAATGCTCACAAGGGTGCAGTTTGGGGCTTGTCTCAACACTAACTCTAAGAACCACGATATGATTACGCGGCACGCAGGTTAGGTGGAGTACTCCGGAGTAATTTGGACAAACTCGGGTTCGTGAAAGTGCATCTAAATCAAAAGGTGCTTTCGCGTGCCGGTCTCAGCGAGATGCAACTGCAATGGCTGGAAATCCAATCAGCTTTCTAGCTTAGCAGTGAAACAACTCAGCCATTAATCGCGGCGGGTAATGTCATCATTTGACTCAGCGTGAAAGCTGGACTCAGCGACTGCAAGAAGTACGAACGAATACGCACAAGCGCCTTCAGCATTAGCTGATCATTGATACATCTGCTCAAGCACGAGCTACGCCTAATTACAATGGCAACAGGAAATGGCGTTTCTTTATTTGATAATGAAACTGAAGTAGTGTAAGCGGTTATAGGTGCGGCTTATAGATTATTCCAGCTTCTGTAAGTGTTCTTGCAATTGAAGCGACAATAATCAAAGAGCAGTGTCAGAGGAACCATCGCAATATGCAAGTCTGAATGCTTATCGGAACGTGTCGGAGTTTTCTTGCTGCTCTTGTACCACTTCACAAATAAGTGTTTTCAGTTTCCGTGTAGCTAAAATACCGCTCCGCCATAGCCTGCTCAGGTTACTGCGTTTTTAATACAGGACGCTTGTTACTTATACGAATAATAAAATGCAGGAAAATGCATACACGAATAGGAGGCGTCCATATAATCATATTCGGAGCATGAGTGTTGGAGTAAAAAAAAAATTCTGCCATAACCTCCCTCCATCACCAACTTGCCCCTTCCTCTCTTTTTCCTTTCGTTTCAGGGGTCTTAAATGTAGTTATTACAAACACTAAGATAAAATGCAGAAAAGGCTCCATAAACGCGTCCATATGGCCTATCTGTACACAATTTCAACTAATGGCGGCACACGAACTTCTGTGGTGCTTTTGGAAGATCCTCCGCACTTCCACGTGGACGCGGTACTCACTGCGTAAATACGAAATAACAATACACAAGGACTGTCACGTGACAAAATTGAACGCCAGATATAGCAGACCATACGGAGAGTTTATGTTATGATAATACTTACGTGTAATAAAAGGTAATTCTATCGCTAAATAAAGCGTGAAAAAATAGGTTGATAGGGCTACTCACGCCTTTGCTAGGTGCATAAAGAGTAGCAGTGGACCCTTTGATGTACGTGCTTTTCGTGAGAGGAGGTGGTGTTGGACGTGCACGCCTACGATCTTTATCGTTCGGCGTAGATTCAGATTTTTTTTCTTTTATGACTTGGCCTTAGACATCGGCAACGAAGGGTCTTTGACTCACGACCTACTCGTGAAGTCCCTAGCCTGGAAGCGGGATCAGCGCTTACTGGCCGAGGCCTACCGTCGCTCCATGAATCGCACTGTGGACCCATGCGAGGACTTCGAGCTCTTCGTCTGTGGAAACTCGAATTCCACCCACGTGCTTCGCGACATGGAGTCCAGGTAAGCGGGCGATAATGACCAAATGATGAAATTACAGCGACATGTAACGCTCAACGCACTATACTGAGCGAATTTAATTTGAAAGGAAAACAAACAAAACCGCCTTCGTGTCCTTTCGAGTTAGTGGTAGTCGTTTTTGTTGTTGTTAGCATGCTGAATTTTCGGAGCATGGTCAGTTTCAAGCTATTGTTATCGTAAACACTGTCAAGACACATTTTCTGTCTTATAGATATGACCAGAAATGGTGCCAGTAAACCCCAGTCGTCTGTACTATGCGCCCATGGGACTCGAAAAAGTACCCCCTGTGAAAAGAGAGATAGATGAAGAGGAAAGGCAGGGAGGATAACCAGATATTAGTCTCTCGGTCGCTACCTTTCACTGGGGATGGGGAAGCTGTGAAAGCTTCACCATCACGTAGGCTCGTGGGAGGAGTGTTTTCGACAAGGTACGCACACGTCTTTTGTGATCACGCAGGGCCCTGGATGAGGCCGGTAGGCAGCTGGCACAGATACCCGTTCCCGTCGTAGAGGACAGTGGAGGCAACCTGACGGCATTGCAGAAGGCTGCTTCGCTGTACCAGCTTTGCGTGCGTCTGCCTTCGCTGGAAGATGACGCAGCTCCCAAGCTATCGGCCCTGCTTGGCCAGCTGGGCTTGGGATGGCCGCCGGACCCTCTGCCACCGGGATTCGTCGAGGAGGCGCCAGCGCCCACTCGAACCGAGGCCGAGGCCCTGCTCGTCAAGCTCGTTGCGCTTTCGCTACGATGGGGCTTTCACACGCTGTTCCGCTGTCAGGTCGAACCGGAAAGGAAGGTAAGGCGTCAAAGGTCACTGAAGAGAAACATTGAGTTGGTTTAGGTCGACAGGAAATTATTTGAGAAATGTATTGCCGTTAATTTCGCCGCCATAGGTTCAGTACTGGAAGAGAAAACGAAGGTTAAAGTTTCATTTTTGAATTTCGCGCCTAAACCTGGGCATCCGAGCGTAAGCGTGACGCCACGGATTTTTAAGCATTTTTTTTTTCGTATTTTGGCCACATTGGCTCGCTGAAACTTGATCAAAATTGCTACATTAAGCCTCTGGACCCTCTACAGCACAGTGTGATTCACATTTAGCGGAAAGTAATTTTGTGCGCCACAGCAGGCGCCTTCAATATCTATGACGTCACAGAGAGTTGGTGTGGGAACGTGAAGGTGGCATCGCCGCATGTATTTTCCTTTTGTTCGTTTTCTCACAAACTAAGCGTTCTCTGGTGGAAAGAGTGTTGCTGTTGGTACTGTGAAAGGGCAATTAAATAATATGCGGAAATTCGTCTTGCTGTTTAGCGTCCCTTTAGAAGAAACCTCGGATTGTTTGCATCTTAACCGGTCGCTTCTCGGTAGGCACTTAGCCTAATACACATGTCGCTTCGTTTTGTGGGAGTCTTCAATAAAAGCAAGGTGTCAGGTAATAGAAATAAGGACTTCATCACGCAGCGACCGAGTTTCGTATTTCAGCATCCGAGGATGCTTTCACTGCAGGCAAACATTCACATCAAGAGACAGTTGACAGTTTCAGGTGAACTTGAGACACCTGACGCGTGCATCAAGTTGTATAACAGCACAGTTTATGTATCAGAGCTAGATAGCAAACACAAACTACCCGTATTTCCTATGAAGGGTATGATCCCTTTCCAAGATCACCATGAGTGATTCTGGCTTCTCCACACAAAGACCATTAGTGTGGAAAAGCCAGCTTTCCGTTCATGTATAGGTGTTTCGTCGAAACGAAATACCCATATGTTCTTCGGTACAGCAAACCAGCAGCAGACGAAAGCAGCGAAATTCTGAGGCAGGAAATAGACACGGGAACAGGAAGAGTGCCGGTGTAACAACCAAATTATTTTCCAAGAAAATGCGTCTACATAGACACAACGGAGCATGCACGACAGCGTACACACAACGTCACTTGGAGGCAATCTATACTATGCGCGACCTTCTTTATCTAGAAAACGGAGCTTTTCACTGGCACATTTATTCGGGCTAAGTCTGTAGATATGAAAGCTAAGTCTGTAAATATATTAACCTCGCGTTTCTTTGGCGACTTAGCTTTCCAAATACAGAAAAGTTGCTGAAAAGGAACCCGCAACAACACTTCAAAATGTATCGGTAGATTTCCACCCCCACCTAGAAAGAAAATTGACGTTCTCGCACATCCGATCGTTTACGCACCTTCCTGAGTGACCAGAAAAGGTCTCTACTCTCCCTATAAAGATGGTCGCATGTAGTTAGATTGTCTTCGAGTGACGTACTGTGCTGTCACGCTTGCTTCGCTGCGTGCATGTGGGCGACGTTTCTAGCAAAAAAAAAAAAAAAAAAAAAACGTTAGTACAGCACTATTACTGCCCCTGTGTCTATTTTCTACTTCAGGCTTTCCCTGCTTTCTCTTGCTGCTGGCTAATTGTATCAAATTACTATTACCAAATCCGCCTACCAGCCATTCTCATAAGTTCTTCACGAAAAGTTCAACTTAGCGCGAAATAGGCACGGACACAAGAAGAGACGAAACAGACAGGACTGGCGCTCTGTATAAACGAGCATATCTGTATTAGCGCGGCTTCGATAAGTTTGCATTCATCAGAGTATAGTTTCGTGCAGACCGTTGCCTGATTTATCCTTGTTAAGCTATTGGTTCCTCGTCTCTTCCTTGAAGTGTTTGTTGCGCATGCGTTAAGACGCATATATACGTCGGTGGGTGTCTTTCACAATAAACAGTTGGTAGTAGCGCCCGTCCTGTCTGTTTCGTCTCTTCTTGTGTCCGTGCCTATTTCGCGCTAAGTTGAACTCTTCGTGATGCATAACCAACTAGCCCAGCAGTCTGTCCTCATAAGTTCTTGGTTGCGTAGAAGGGCCACGCACGGACTGAAAGCAGCAATAAGGGCGTTTCGCCTAGTAAACATGTGATACAAGATCGTCATGAATAACAAACGCGAGCAACATAACCCACAGAAAGTGCGCGATAACTCTTCTTGCCTCGTCCCCTAGTGGAAGCCACCGTTGTGGAAGCACCAACGACCGCATAGTTACGCGCTTGTGCGGTGCCCACAACCCATAGATTTCAGCTATCACATACACGAGCTCCGCAGTTTGGTTTAATTATGGCCAGTGTCTGCATCCCTCCATGGCCGTGTTCAGAACATAATGCCGTCGCCTGTAACAGACTGTAATTGTCAATGTCGAGTTTTCATTATACCTGAATTCATTTGTAGAACGAATTGTTTATTGAATATGGCGTTTGTATTTTTGCTGCGACATATAATACGTGTGCGCAGAACGTAATTAAGCGTTAAAGTCGAAAGTCTGTGACGAAAGTTAGTCTGGTCGGTATAATGCATGTTTGAGAGAAAAAAGGTCCGGTTACCGACCAAGCACGAAAGCCTGGTTTCCGAACAAGGCTCCTGTCGGGGAGCCGAAATGGTTATGCATCTCTTGAACAATTTTGGCCTGTCTCCGGGTCTTTTCCTTTTAAAAATTTATACACTATACTAATGCAGACCATATTAACGCGGAGTATATTTACGCGTTATATTCCTCGGCGTCGCCGCCCTCTAAAACAGAGACGAAACAGTTTCCTCTGACGCTCATAAGCACTCCGAAACGCTGATTATCCACGCTTGTAGTCGAGGGACACCCGTACGTTTCTTGTACGCGGTCTCACGTAGTACGCGCATTATCCCACTTGCTCACACCTTCAAAAGACGTATTTTTCGCTACGTATTAGTCACACCTGCAAAATATTTGCACTTTTGCATTCGCAGCCTCGAGGTGTGTTGGTGCTGACCGTGGGAATCAGCGACGAGCTGTCCGAGTGGCTCGAGGCTCGGACCGAGCTGCATCGCTCGGAGACGTACAACGAGGCACTCATCACCGTAGTGGCCGCGTTCCGGTGGCCCGGCGGTCGACAGCAGGCCTCAAGCGTCGTCAGGAGCGTTGCCAGTGCAGATCGCTTGCTCAGCACACTCATATCGAACACCAGGTGAGACGACGTCTCCAACCTCCACCTGAATCTTTATTGATGCAGTCTTAGCCCGTCTAGCGACTCTGTGGCTGTCTGCACTATCTGGCTTTATCGATGTCAAAAAGCGGTGACTAGAAATTAGTAGAAGCGGTACACTGACGTGACAAGAAGGCTCCGTACGGAAGCCATGCGATTAGCATGTCCCTGTCTTGCGCTGAACTCTTGACACTTCCTTGTCGTTATGTGTAAGCGAAGGATATGTAAGCGCACGATGCACTATACTACGGGCTTTTGCTCGCAGCCTCTGGTTCGGTACTCATATAAGTGCAGAAACATGGCGCCAGGTCGCGTCGCGGGTGGCCGGTCGACAGGTGACGCCCTACGTGGAGCCATCGACGCTACTCGCAGCGCTCGAGTGCTTCGTGCTCAAGATGACCGACGACGCTGCAGTGACTGCCGCATGGCTTGTACTGCGCAAGCTGGCGCCCCTTAGCGGGAACCCTTCGCCCGACGATGTCGAGGTGGGCTTTAGCTCCTCCTTCGAGAGATAGTTATTCAGTAAGGCTCATTTTCATCGGCGACTTGCAAAGGTCGCGTGACCCTTTGCGACCGGCGACCAAGAAGTCGCTCAAAGCAGGCGATGGTCATATCGGCCAGTGCGGCCTGCCCGTAACCACACCAAAATGTGTCTAATTGGGATAGAATTCACGTCTGATCGCTTCGTCAACTCGGAAAACGAGGTGACGTCCTGTTGCTGCGCATCTGATTGGTTCACAAGCTTTGCGACACAAGTCGAGCGACCTCACAAAGTCAAGCAGTGAGCGACTGGGCTGAAACAGTCGCTTTTCAACGAAAATACCATTGACGACTACCTGTGGCCAACTTCGTCGCTTGACTGCCCCTAGTTGCCGGTGTAAATAAGCCCTGAAAGTACTGCACCGATAACTGCACCGATGACTTTCAGTTATGCCTGTCGACCGCGGTCACTTCAAAGGATACTTCAGCGGATACATACCCGATGGCGCAGCATAGCCTTAGTCGCTTTTGCGCCACTAAACCCATACCATACCATGCCAACATACCCGAAAGATTTGGTGGGGAATTACTACTAATTCGCAATGTCTACCACGAATCTATACGGAGGGATTCGTTTATGCGGGGTCATGCCAGTGACATTTATAAAGTGGATATTTTTAGTGTTGAAGGCAATAGCAACGCCATCCTGTAGCGATAGTCGATAGTGGTTACAGTGCTGGACTGCTGACTTGGAAGACGCGTGTGTGATCCAGGCCGCGGCGGTCGCATTTTCGGTGGAGGCGGAAATGTTTGTTCGCAATCTCCGGAGCCCCTTGCTATGGCGTACCCTTTAATCATAACGCTGTTTTGGCCCGTAAAACCTCATCAACTGCCACTAGCAATGGCGACGTTGATTTTGCTTCTCTGGCGGTCTGTCGTCGTGTATGAACGTCCGATGAGATAAAGATTTACCGGTGAAAACAACGCGCCACGCATGGCCTAATGGACATCGAACCGCATCACGTTCGAAGACTGTTTGCAAACTCCGAAAGTAAGAAAGGAAGAAAAAAAAAAGAATAGTTGGTCAGCTTTTGTTAACATGAGAATGATCTTACAGGCGAATGCTTCTTTGGGCTGTTTCAAACTTCAGGTGAAAACTTAGGGTGTCGATCGAAAGGCAGATGGCATTTGACCAAGTGAAGCTAAGCATGTGTTGTAAAACGCACAAGTGTTCTTGATTGTTATTGATCAGCATCGTTAATGTGTTGTTGTCGTTTAATATTAAACAATGTTCGCCAAACGCGTAACGGATGGGTTGATGAGTAAGATGCGCACAGGTGTATCGAAATGGGGTGCCTCTGATGATCTGCTAATTTTAGCCTGTTTATACAAGCTATATAGTTAGCATAAACAGACTAAAATTACCAGACCTTCGTAACACGATAGCGGTTCCGTGCACCGCCTACCATATGTGTTGTGAATTATGCGGACGTTTGCTTATGTCGACCTGTACATATGCACTCATCAAACTTTTGTCGTAAATGAAAACATCCATTTGGGCCAGTCTGCATTCGTTGTTATTTGTTGAGAAACGTGTTGGACACATAAAAGTGATGTGCAAGACATCGCGTATTTGTCCACTTCATGCCGCTTAATATGAATACAGGGTTTAACCGGCCAAAACTGCCATTTAGATATGCGGCGGGCCGTTTCCGAGGAACTCTGCATTAACCCTGAACACGTCGCGCTCTTTATCGAGAAACGTAGTGCAAGCACATGATTGTCTTTGCATTTCGCCCTTACCGAAATGCAGCCGCCGTGACTGGGGACTGAACACTAGCCCTCGAGCGCAGCAGCGCAACAGCATACCCACTGAGCCATTACGGCGGGTCTATAGACTACCAAATTTGATCTTCATATACGAACAGCTGTACCATATACATGTATACAGAAAATTACTTACGCTTTTCCAGTTGCAGGACGCACGCTCCAGGCATTGCATGCGCATGATCAACCGCGAAATGCCCCTAGCCGTAGCTTCTGCGTACGCCCACGCTTCGGACACAGCTGCCAACACCAGCACATCAGCGGCAGCGGACGGGGTCATCCACGAAGTGGCGTCCAAGACGGCCGAGCTGTTGGATGCGTCGGGTCGGTTCCAAATAGCAGAGAGCGTACGAACCATCCAGACCGTCTTTCTGCTTCCCATCGAAGACGTGAGTGGCTCCTGTCAATTTGACAGCACCCCCCCCCCCCCCCCCCCCAATAGCAAAAAAAAAAAAAGGGAAAGGAAAAGAAAATCCCAGCTAATCAATAACTACGTATCCAATCTTTTCTCCACTCCCTCCAAAGTAAAAATTCTGCGCAAACTCCTGATTCGCGTTTCGATCGGGTCAAGATGCGCTATGAAAGCTCGGCCTGACTGGAACTATTAACACAAAGAAACCACTATATAAAGAGTAATTGTGAAACTGCAATGGTATATATAGGAGCGAGTGATCGCTTAAAGTGGTTCGTTCTGTTGTAGAGAAGCACTCGCTGTCCATGAATGAAAAGCTCATGACGAAACATCTTTTGCAATATTCGCGGTTAGAATTTAAATACCTGCAAATCGCCTACCATTTTTCGTATAGGTTCTCCTAATAAGCGTACTGAGTGAGCGCTTTTGTCTTATCGGCACGTGATAAATCACGTTATCTTGGTGTGTAGTATGGCTGATATAAGCCCTCCTTATACCCACATGCTCATATTATCACAAACATACAGCGACAAACCCCTTGCCGCCACGTGTTGCTCGCACTACGAGTAAACCGAAAAAGCCAACGGTCCCAGCTTATGACTTTCCATATGGCGATGTAGGTTTCGAGAAAGAAGAATCATCATGTGTTAGAGTAGCATCGCATGTAACTTAAAACTGTTCCCATCATTTTCTCTCTTAATTTCGCCACTTGAGCCTCGTGATTAGTTGAAATATTTCGGGCCATGCATTCCGCACTTTTTCTGTCACGCATTTCGACGAAAGCCACCAAAGAGACTCCGCTTTTATATGAAATCTAAAGATTTTGCATGAGCAAATTAGGTGAGACAAAAGAGAATAAATGCCTTCTGACTGTGCACCTCAGTCATCATTACATCCGTCCGCTATCGGTCACAAGTTCGTGGTCCGCTCCAGATAATCTCGCAGGAGGGAGGGTACACCTCTATTTTGCACTTTTGCGCGGGAGTACAAAGGCTGACGTCACAGCCTCGGCAGTGTTTATTGTGGGTCACGCATATTTAGCAAAACCAAGCGAGGCTTAATACGACACGCAGACAGCCTTCGGCATGAGGTGTGTGAACTATTATGTCAGAACAGCACGTAGACATTAAAATATGTATTTATTTGCTGAACAAAAACATTCCAGGAGCTCGTGGACGCGCTGTACGAGTCGGTTCCGGTGGCCGATGCCCGGCGCACTTTATTTGGCTCCTTCGCACAGACAACTAGCACTATGGCCGAGCGTCGCTTGGCAACGCTTGGCTCCACGCTCGACCATCTGTCGCTGCCCCTGTTCGCGCGACCGCTTGAAGCCAGGCTGCGCTACGTGGAGTCGCTGCACGCACTGCTGGTGCCCATGGCGATGCTGGAGCCGCCCGTCTTCCGCCAGACGCTCACCCATTCCGTGAACTACGGGTCGTTCGGCCGACTCGTCGCCGAGGTATAGTTAATTCAAACATTGTCGGTCCATTCCATGCACTTATATTTCTGCGCGCCGTGGGTTCCGGAAACATATATTTGCGATGAAAAGTTAGGGTGGAGGTATAACAGGGCCAGTGGGTACACGAACGATCTTCATGAACCGCACTTAGCTTGTTTCCTTCTTAATACTGCCGGGGTTTTACGTGCGAAAACCACCGACGTGGCTGCGAGGCACACCGTAGTGAACGCTCTGGGAATATTGAACACCTCGGGTTCTTTGACGTGCACGGAAAACGCAGTACACAGGCCTCTAGCATTCTTGCCTCCACCGCAAATGTGACCGCTGCCCCCGGGTTCGAACCCACGTCCTCCGAGTCAACGTTCGAGCGCTTTAACCGCTGTAACCACCGCAGTGGACACTTGTTTACGTGTCCACAGCCTTGCGCCGTTTCTCGGTTTTCCCTTTGGACTTTGTGACGAAGAAAAGGTGTACGCTCAATCTGATGCTGCCATCGGCGAAGTAAATATGCGTCAGTCAATAAAACTGCAACAAAAGCAAGATAAAGTCGCGCGCGCGAAGGCGCAATAAAATGCTGTAACGACGCCAGCAAATGCGCAAGAGGAACGCATCAGTCCTTTTCAAGGTGAGATTTTGTTTGCAGCGCTTGTTCAGTCTCTTCTGCATCATCTGTACATGTCGTCATCATAGACGGCATATTACATGCCATATACATTTTATGTCATAGTGTGGTGTGACAAAGACGTCTTCACGTTGTGCCGACGCATATACTTCTACTGCGCAGGTTTTGATTGAGACGTTCATACGGAATCCTTACACAACGAAGCCCTGCAGCGAATCTTCCAGCAATTTCACAGCCGCCCTGCTTCGATACGCTGCCGTGGAAAGGCCAGTGGGGCGTGCCTTTCAGGTGAGCAGAGTAATCAAAATAAACAGTTTTCAGTTCTCATGAGATAAACTTGACGAACACAGAACTCAGGAGGTTGTCGTTCCTGTAGAGGGGATTATTGCATCTTACGCGAGCTGCGTTGAGAGAGCATCTCAATTTTCACATGTGCATATATGTTAGATGCACCTTTTCCATTAATTTGTTTTAGTGGTTTTTGAGACTATTGTAGCGAAACGTCGGGGCCGTTAATGTTAGACGCATCGGGAGGTCAGGAAGACGAAGAGGCGTGGGAGCCACTCCGCGCAGGCAAGCGATGAGGAGTCGACACAGTGAATTGGGAGAGCACTCATTGGGGGGTTTATTTAGCTAAGACATGTTGAAGTTGGAAAACACACAGGGCAAAAATTATACAACATAGAAAATGGTATCATACCCCGTCGGCCTGCCGAACTGGTCGCCGGTGGTTCCGAGCGTCATGGTCCCCTCGTCCGCTCTCAAAAAAGGCCAGTGTCCCGCTTAAATAGCACCCCTCAACATCCACGGCAACGCGGACCAATCAGGCAGGCCGAAGTTAACGATGCTCAACGCGAGCCCTCGTGATCGCGTGCATCCGGCTTTGCTACAAAACTAATACAAACAACACATTCCAGAAACTGGCCGCGACGCACACACGTGGTCTTCGTTCTCTGTACTACGTCGTCAAGAAGACTCCCTGCGGTGCGCCGGCTCGTTTGCTTGAGCACCCTTCTAAGAAAGCAGTCGAAAAAGAAAAAAGAACAAGAAAACATTCTACGCGACGCGGTCTTCGCGACACCTCCCCCCTACGAAAAAGAGTGACCCACTCGTTTTATCTGCAAGACAGGAAAAGAAGTACGAAAAGCAATTTTACATAGAACAATTATGTGAGGTGCTCGTTTCAGAAAAGTTATACATCTCTCTAAAAGGTGAAAAACTAAAGAAACAAATGGAAAATCGCGAGACTCAAAAATCACTAAAGTTCACTCGCTGGCACTGTAATACAAGTCAGTATCAGTATCGTAAGCGGCGACATTTCGTTGTCCGTTGTTGCCGTCTTCCAGTCGCTGTAAAGTTCAGTTTCAGAGACTGAGCTTTCGCGCTGCTGCACTGCATCACTGGTCCCTGACTCGCGCACACCATGACGCAAACGAAGTTCTTGGTCCACTCGCGAACCGCACTCGCGCACATCACCATTGACGTCGCCCTCGCGCACAACACTGGGGTGTAATTCGTGGACATCACTCCCGGCACTGCGCTCGCGCACTTCACTTTGATGGAATTCGCGGTCATCACTGCACTCGCGCACATCACCACTCGGATCTCGCACCTCGTGATCGGCACCGGACTCATCGTCTGCGTCGTCGGCATCGGAATATGATCGAACGTGGCAGGCCTTTAATCGCGCAACATTCACAACGTCACGTTTTTTTCCAGTTTGGTCTACCACCTCCCAGTCATTTTCGGCTACCCGGCGCACTAGACGGAATGGTCCGTGGTATCTGTGAAGAAGCTTCGTTGTCTTTCCTTTTGCTCGCGAGGGAGTCCATACGTACACCAAGTCCCCCTGACGATGAACAGCACTGCGTCGTTTAGCATCGTAGCTGCGCTTGTTCTTTTCTTGCTGGTGCATTTCCCGTTCATTCACTAATTTTCGAGCCTGCCGCAGCCGGCGAGCCACTTTCATCGCATCCAGGGTGTAGTCGAATCCACGTTGTGCGCCCGACCCGACATCTACCAGTAGCGTCTGCTGAAACGGTCGACCTACAGGCGGGATTGGTTGGAGGAAACCGGCCGGTTTCCCCGGCGGTTGCTTTCTCGTCTGGCAGTCAGGGCAGGAGAGAACGTACTTGCTGACGTATGAGAACATCTTCGGCCAGAAATATCGGTAACGCAACTTCTCCCATGTACGCTTGACACCCAAGTGGCCTGCCGTACAGTCGTCATGGCAGTGCCTTAATATCTCAGACCTCAAGCACTTGGGGACAACGAGAGGCGCGCGATCTTTCTCAAAGCCTTTCGCCCTCCGATACAGTACACCGTCGATTAGCCGAAAACTCCGTGCCGTTCTTTTGGTATTCCTGACAACGGGCGAACTCGGGTCCTCGAGGTGCTGTACAATGTCTCTAATCCATGGTTCTGCCCTCTGCTTTTTTCCAACATCCACCTGATCCAAAACCAGCAACGGTAAGGGGTTTTCTTCGTTTACTGGTGCGGGATCGTGAGGAAGGCGGGAAAGCGTGTCCGCATTTCCATTCTTGAGGCCAGGGCGGTGTCGCAACGTCCTGACGTCTAATAGCGACCATCGCATAAGGCGGCCGTTCGGATTTCTCACTCTCATAAGCCAAGCTAGGCTAGCTTGGTCAGTCACGCCGTGAAATTAGCGCCAAAAGAGGTATGGCCGAAACTGTCAGCAGGCGTACACGACTGCGAGGCATTCCTTTTCAGTTGTGCTGTAGTTCATCTCAGCCTTGTTGAGGTGGCGGCTCGCATAGGCAATGACTCTTTCTTGAACCTTCAGTTTTTGGACAAACACGGCGTCAATGCCGTAATCGCAGGCCATACCGGTGTGCACCTCTATCGGCTTCCCGGCTCAAACTGACCTAGAACTGGGGCTGTGATCAGCTTTTCTTTGAGGGACTGCATCGCCGCTTCGCAGGCTGCATCCCACACGAAAGGAACATCCTTTTAGTTAAGTGGTTAGAGGTCGAGAAATGTGAGAGAAGTCTTTGATGAATGCCGATAGTAGTTACAGATTCCGAGAAAACTCTGTACACCTTTTTGTTTCGCGGCTGGGAGAATCTCTCGATCGCTGCTACTTTGTCTGGGTCTGGCCGGATGCTTTCACCTGTGCGAATGTGTCCTAGATATTTATCTCCTGCCGGCGAAGCTGCATTTCTCAGGCTTCAGTCGCAAATTTGCCGCGTCCAATGCCGAAAACACACTTTCCAAATCTTGTAAACGGTTGCCATGGTCTTGGAGAAAATTACGATGTCGTACAAGTACGCCAAACAAACCCTCCGAGGAGACCACTGAGGACTTTGTTTATCATTCTCTGGAATGTGGCGGGGGCGTTGCACAGGCAAAGGGACAACGTTGAATTCGTACGGCCGGGTCCACAGGCAAACGCGGTCTTTGGCTTATCTTCCTCTTTGATGCCCACTTGCCAGTAGCCTGATGTTAGATCGAGTGTGGTGAAATATTTGACCCCTGAAGCACGTCGAGAATGTCATCAATTCGCGGCAGTGGGTGCACATCTTTCTTAGCCACTTCATTTACTCTTCGGAATCGACGCAGAAACGCCAAGTCCCATTTGGCTTTTTAACGAGGACGACGGTGATGACCAAGGACTGTGAGATTCTCTAATTATCCCATCGCGCAGCATCTCTTCGACCTGTTGCTCAATCTTTTGCCTTTCAAACGGGGAATGGCGATATGGTGCTGATGAACTGGTCGAGAATCACCTGTGTCGATCACGTGTTCAGCGACGTGAGTTTGCCGGATGGGGTTATCGTTGCTTGTGAATAGATGACGGTATTTCTCAATGAGCGACAGCAGCTCATCCCGTTCAGATTGCTGCAGGTTATCCCCAGTCTGTATGTCAAGCTCATGAGGCACTCGATCGTTTTCGGGAGCCGCTATTGCCAGCTGTGCGTCGTGAATAGATGAAGCCCATCCAAGCTTTGTTCCGCTGAGCAGATTTACTGGCGACATGGTGGGATTAGCAATACGAAGCAGGCCTCTCCCATGCTCGATCCTCGTCACGGTGCGTGCAACTTGGAGTCCACTTCTCAGCGTGCTGTTCGGCTCGACGAGGTGTATCCCGTCCCTTGCAACTTTTACTTCAATGGCGACCTCTGTGCGAGGTTCAATGCGAATGTGCTCGTGGCACCGCACTGTAAGCACATCATTGTGTTCGGGGGCACTTGAGTCTACCCGTAGTCGAAAAACCTCGCCATTGAGTTGGAGTTCTTTCTTGTGAAAATCAATAAGAAGTCGCACTGTTCGACAAAAAGGGAGACCACCGAGCAGCTCGTACGGGCAATTCTTGACCACTAAAAACTTTTCTTGAACTTCGGTGGTGCCAAATTCAATATTTATTTCAACTTCAGCATGAGGGGTGAGCAAGCCTCCGCCAATTCCTCTGATGAAAATGTCTTTTCTCGATTTGGATGCAGCGCAAATTTTGTTGGCTAATTCTTCTGAGATGACATTTACGGATGAACCGGTATCAATTACGAGTTTTGTCTCGCTACCATTGGCTCGTGTGGGGACTACGAGAAGCTGACTTTCGGACAATGTGCCGATGGGGCGGCCGGGCTGGCCCCTTAGGCCCGGCCTTTCTCGTTTCCCGAAGGGTTATGCTGCCCATCCTGATTGCCAAGGGGCTCCGCATGACCATTTCTGCCATCCCGGAACCGTTGCCAGCACTGCCGTGCTACGTGGCCGATGCGGCGGCAAATCTGGCATCGGGGGACGCCCGTCGTTGGGACGTTTTCGGTGGCCAAGGCACTGGGGGACGACGCATCTCGTCTTCGATGCTTTTTAGCCGGTCAGACAGTAAGACGATGGAGTCTGCAATCGTCTTCAAGTCTCCCTCGCGGTCGGCAGTCTCCCGCGCGCAACGCAGTTCTGCTGCGGCGCACGCGGCGACACATGTAGAAGGAGACTGTACTGTCATCCCTACCGGAGGCGCGGTGTTTTGCATCCATGACTGCAGTCCAGTAGGATAGTGGTAATCAATCGGCCGTGACCCCGACATACGGCTCATCAAGACTGCGTAATTTATGCGCTGTAAAATTCGGAGGAATGCGGTGCAAGTTTCCGGGTTTGCGATTATCACTTTTTCCTGCACATCCGGACGCAGACCGCGCATAAGGTGCCGCAACCGGTCATCTTCTGACATAGACGGGTTGACTCTTGCACAAAGCTGTACGACGTCATAGTAGTACTGCTCGGGGGTTTCGGACGGCAGCTGTGTCCGGTTTTGTAGCCGCAAATGGGCGATCTCGACTGAGTGACGGCTAGTAAAGGATGTCCAATGGCGTCGCCCATTCCTCCCATGAATTAGGGGCACCCGTTAGAATCTGAGTAGTGTGCCACTTCTTTGCATCGCCGTCTAAAGCCAAATATAAAAATTTAACTTTCGTGGCTTGGTCCCAGTTGTTGAGTGACGCCACATGTTCGTAGAAAAGTAGCCATTCGGAAATAGATTCCTCTGGCGCGCCTCTAAAGACTGGTGGTTCGACGAAAGGTATTGCTTGGGGGGTAGCCATAGCAGAGAGAGAGGAAGGGGGTTTCCTGATGTTTGTTGTAGTTTCCTGATGTTGTAGTTTCCTCATGGATGTTTGTTGTAGTTTCCTGATGGAAGCAGTTTCCTTATGCTTGTTGACTCGGGGCATAATTTTAGAGCGGGAATATCGCTACCGAGCAACCTCCACCACTTTGTAGCGAAACGTCGGGGCCGTTAATGTTAGACGCATGGGAAGGTCAGGAAGACGAAGAGGCGTGGGAGCCACTCCGCGCAGGCAAGCGATGAGGAGTCGACACAGTGAATTGGGAGAGCACTCATTTGGGGGGTTTATTTAGCTAAGACATCTTGAAGTTGGAAAACACACAGGGCAAAAATTATACAACATAGAAAATGGTATCATACCCCGTCGGCCTGCCGAACTGGTCGCCGGTGGTTCCGAGCGTCATGGTCCCCTAGTCCGCTCTCAAAAAAGGCCAGTGTCCCGCTTAAATAGCACCCGTCAACATCCACGGCAACGCGGACCAATCAGGCAGGCCGAAGTTAACGATGCTCAATGCGAGCCCTCGTGATCACGTGCATCCGGCTTTGCTACAAAACTGATACAAACAACACATTCCAGAAACTGGCCGCGACGCACACACGTGGTCTTCGTTCTCTGTACTACGTCGTCAAGAAGACTCCCTGCGGTGCGCCGGCTCGTTTGCTTGAGCACCCTTCTAAGAAAGCAGTCGAAAAAGAAAAAAGAACAAGAAAACCTTCTACGCGACGCGGTCTTCGCGACACTATAGTGTCTGCATTCTCTTTCCGAAGTCAGTATACAATGTTCCCAGTATTCGCAATTATCTTTAATTTCAACCTCGAGAATATTCAATGATCCTCATGACAATTCGAAAAAAAGAAATCTCCAAATGGTTAACTT